>JAXCGZ010010255.1:10000-22500 GCA_037179515.1 Halocaridina rubra | reverse complement strand
TCATAGCTAGTGAACTAGTATGTCACACCTTGGGTGGAAAATTAGCCCTACCACAGAGTGACAGTGATAAGAATGATTTATTCCAAACTGTTCTCCCATACGGGAGAGAATGTGCAGAGGTAGCGTCAGATAACTTTTGGATAGGGGCAATTGGTAATGCTGACACTCAGAAATGGGAACATTATCTCACCAAAGAACCTTTATCGTATACCAACTTTCTTGGGGGAGGCGACAATGCCATAGCAGAGAACGCCAAGTGTGCTACGTTTATTGGACACAATTTCACTATGGAATCTGAACGAGGGCTGTGGACAGCACAAGGTTGTCTCGAAGAGAGATGCGCTGTCTGCTCTTTCAAAAAAGTGGCTATACTAAAAGTACGAGGTCTATGCGCAGAATCTGAATTTGATCGTTGGTTTTTCTTGTCAGAAAGAAATGGCTCCATTTCCTTTTCTGGTGTATATTATTCCGAAATTATCAAAAACCCTCCAGTAACAAATGAGGAAACGGGCATCACAAACTATGGATCATGGACTTTGAGACGCATTGATAAACCTGAAATGACAGCGACGATGGCCATGAACTCCCCAAGGCACTACCCTATTGGACTTAATACATGGATCATAAAGAATGGCAAATGCGGAATATCGACTATGACTTTGGTTCTTACTTCATGCAAAGATCATCAGTTTTCATGTAGTGATGGTGGCTGTATAAGTATTGACTACAGATGTGATTCTGAAAGTACTTGCAGAGATGGTTCAGATGAGGAGGGATGTTCCTATTTATACGTAAATAATAACTATGACATCACTTCACCTCCCCCGAGGTTACGTGGAGTAGCTGTCAAAATTAGCCTTCATATAAATATTAAATCCATCAAGAAGATCGACTTGCCCAATTTTAACTTTGTCTGTGAAATTGAAATAGTTCTCCAATGGATTGATGCGAGAGTTAAAGTTCAGTACCTAAACATCATTGACGAAATCAACGTAGTACCTCAAAATGAATATCCCTGGGTACCAAAGTTAGAGTACTCGGGTGATGAAAATACAGTCAGTGATACTGTAACTACGAAATCTAGGATGGTAGTCTTACGAAGATCATCTCCTTTGGGTGACAATGACCAAATTGTGCAAGAATGTGAGTGGAATATTTTCTTTATAAATTTTATTAGATTTCGAAGTACTTTTCCTAGATATTGTCCAGTGTTTAATCGTCTGAGTAAATTTTAATAAATTTCAAAATATACCTATTTCTGGCACTGTGAACATACAATTCTTAATAATATTACTAACACGTGACAAAGTAAAAAAAATTGTATTTAATTTTTTTTAGCTTTAGCATTCGATGCCCGGAAGAGTCCTTTACTCTTAAAAGAAGAGTTAACAGTGAGCACGGTGTGTCTGTATGATCTCCAAGCGTTTCCATTCGACACCCAAACCTGTACAATAGTAAGCCCCAATGCAGATTTTGTGTTCATATATGACGTAAAGATTTTACTATGGCTCAAGAATGTATTAATATATATCCTTTGTGTAAAAATATACATTAAAATGTATCAATTTCTGCATGAAAGAATAAACAATCATGCATGAGGTTGCTTTCTTATTTCACAGGGTGTCAAACTTTATGGAGCTACGAGAGAGTATGTGATGTTGGATCCCTCTGGAAGTGGAGTGACAATGGAAGGACGACGGAGGGGCCTCGAGTATGAACTTGTCAATGAAACTATGCAAAGGAGAGATGATGTAAGAAAGTCCTCTAATCATTGAATTTAGTGCCATCCAATTGTGTTTCACTGTGTTTAAAGCAACACAAAAATTACAACACATAAAATCCGGAATAGTTAGTGTATATACAGAGAGGGTACAGTCTTTTCTAATTACTTTAAGACTACTTCCTACACTACATTCAGCATGAGTGAAACCTAAAGCGGTATCCTACATACACGATTTCAGAACCATCCTAAACGCGGTGGATTCCTATAATTACTGCCATTTAAATGAATGCATACCAATACCTTACAGAAAATATTCCCATGATTGTAGAAGCTTTTCAATATATGTGGTACTGACGTTAAAATTACTCCTGAGAGTTTTTCTTATGGAGGATTTTGTCATAGAAAGTTTTTCTCATATAATAATGAAGAATATATCTCGGCGTAGCTAGTCTTCGAAAATCTAGGCTCTGATTAGTTAGTTCGGAATGGCCAGTAGAAGCGAGTAGCTTTTTTTTTTTTTTCAAATACCTAATTTTTTGAAGAACCTAATTTTTTTTTTTCATGAGTAAGACAGGGAAGGACAAGGAAAATTGCTTTCATCGTGTCCGGACACCCGAATAGTTAGTATCTGCATTTTTTTAATAATAAGTAGCTATAGCCTATTCGTTCAGACTTAGCCCTTGGCAGTTGCGAAGGGAGAAAAGTTCATTCCTACCTTATTTTCTCCACTGCTACTATACAAAAATTAGTCCCGACTGGTTTGAGCTGTAGCAGGAAGGTGACTGAAGAATAATGACCAATAATAAACTTACAAATAGATTTCACTAGGATATACTTTTTTTTTTTATCTTAAAAGAAGGCTGATGAATCTGCCGTGGCTTGGAAGAAAAAAAATCCGCGTTGATTGGTTCAAGGGACCTGTGATGTCAGAGTAGCTTAGCGTTGATTGGTTGTAGACAATGATGTCATAATAATGCCTGTTCTTGTAATTGATGAGTCCGTCTTCCAATATACTCTTCTGTACGTTAGATATTACAGAAACCATTTGTAAGTTTATTATGGGTCATTATTCTTCATTCACCTTCCTGCTACAGCCCAAACCAGTCAGGACTAATTATTGTAAAGTAGCAGTGGAGAAAAGGTAGGAATCAACATTTCTCCCTTCTCCACTACCCGGGGCAGTCTGAATGCATTTGCTATAGCATTTCGAATAGGATAACCTAGCCTAACCGTAGTGAAGCGAACCGAAACTAACCTATCCTATGTGCCAACTGAAGATAAAAAGGTGTAGTTATGAACAGCAAAAACTATTCATAGACTAGCTATTGCTGACAACTAGTTTTAATAGTGCTAGCTCTTTCAATAGTTTCTAATCCGTAATATTAGCTGTTCCAGAATAGCTATTCGAAAACTAGCTATTCCGTGTCTATTCACTCGATGGTGTGCTCGGTAATAAACTCTCCATGCTTATGCCAAGACCATAGGCGAGCGAATAAAATTTTTTTCTAATAAAAATAATTTGTGAATCAGATCATTTCAAGTTATGTAAGAGGGAAAAAAAGAAAAGTGGAAATTAGTAAAGAATAGGATGACAGTTGGAAGACTATTTGGATAATTATGAAGTAACAAAAGGACAGAAAAAGGCACTAGAGACGGACCCGGTTCAGGTGAATGAAGAACAGAGTGAGTGCACTATCTTCTCTGTAGATAATTAAGTCAAGTATCGAACTGTAAGTCAGTTTAGCTGAAAGACGTTCAGAGCGAGTCGGCAATCTTATCTACAGACAAACAAACAATAGCACAAGTGTAAGGATCATCAATTATACATAAACATATAACAATGCACAGGATATGAAAATGAAAAGAATACAATGCAATAGCTCTTGTGCAATACGTATACGCTGATATCTTAACTCATTGTCATCTCTTTACAGGGCAATTCTAGTGGTATTGCTGTGGTACTGACTTTCTATAGTCTCTCTACCTTCTACGTTACCTCTACCTACTTACCCACCTTCATTATGGTTGTCATTGGTTATTCAACACTCTATTTCCCATTGAATTCGTTCCAAGAGAGAAGCAACATTGCCCTGACAGCCCTGCTGGTAGAAGCCACATTCTTTTCTCAGGTCAGTCAAAAATGATGCCATGGTGTTTAATATTTCACGCAAAAAAATATGCATATTTGTCTTGTTTTGACTGCTCTCCTTGACAATTATTTCATATTCTGTTAATGACCCAAAATAATTGTATGTAAAGAATTGATATTAAAGTCAAACTATAGATGGAATTTCAGGGGGTCATTCCATAATATGTAAAGCAATTATGGAGTTTAAGTAAAAATTCTTCTGTTTTGATGTCGAATTATATCAACTCTCTCTCTGTCTTTCTATTTTTTTCTCTCTCTCTCTATCTATCTATCTATCTATCTATCTATCTATCTCACATTTATTTATCATGTCAACCACCGCATGTTGCAGAAGCAGTATGTTTCTCATATTGAATGAGTATCATCTAAGTTCACAGGCATGATCTAATTTCATTAGAATTTTCATCCCAGGTTCGAGCGTGGTATACCACTGCTTGCGATGACTCATCTTAAAACAATTTCCGTTTCCGCAGCTGCAGTTATCATGATGTGAACTGCATTTTGTATCATCAAATACTTTACTTTTGCAAAATAGAAAAGCTATGAACCTAATACTGATACTCTATATAATAATTTTAGGTACTATTATAGTATACTGTCTACCTCACTAATAACAAGAAAGCTGGGATATATATATATATATATATATATATATATATATATATATATATATATATATATATATATATATATATATATATATATATATATATATATATATATATATTTAATTTTATATATTTAAAGTACATAACCTGATAAGATCAGATTAGGTTATGTTAGGGGAATATATACCAAGAATTGTGAGGTAGGCCGCACATTATAACTACACACAAAATAGCTTCCTGCTTGAGTAAATGTTATTGTAAGTACGTAATGGAGCTACTGCTTTAAAACTTGAGTTATATTTATGGATGATGTGAATATTACACAAATAATGTGGTTTTTGCTTTATGAAATATTTTAATTTTACACCAAGTGTAAGCCTGCATAAAAATATTTTTTATATTAATACATACTGAAAACATTACGCAGAAGCTTTTGATTTGTATAACAATAGATATTCTTTTTGTACAAAATCAAATTATGATGCATATTATGGGGACCTATTAAAGAAAATAATTTAATTTCAAAGAAAATTCAATCATTGTACGGAAAAAGGATTTGCATCGAATTTTTGTTTTGGTTTTTACAAAATCGTATTAATCAAGCGAAAAATAATCGTGGCAGTGCAGTGGTTAGAGTGCTCGACTCAGGAAGTGAAAAACCTCTTGTTCAAGCCCACCATGAGGTCTTGGAAAGGGAATTCAGCCTTATTTCTCCAGCTGAAATCTGTCTGTGTCAGAATTCATTCGAATGGAGGTAATAGTGACACATGAAATGTAAAGTAAACAAATAAACAAAGGTGGGTTTGAATAATAAAATACTTGTTACTTAGTATGTACTTATTAAACAAGCAAAATGGTTCTCAATACCAAAATACTCAAACTTTACTTCACATGCAATGTAGAAGCAGCTAAATTAATTATTTTTCAATAAAGTTCTTTAATTTGATATAAAACCCAATTATTAAACAAATCAGTGCGCTTTGCCTCTTGTATATCCGGTGAGGGTACCAACATCTATAAGTAAGTAATTAGAGTTATAATAACTATTTTATATTTTCAGACGACCGCTGCAATGCCAAGAACGGCGTATCTGAAGCTGATAGATATCTGGTTTGTGTATTGCATTATCAGCTTATTCATGGTATACATAACAAATGCTGTCGTGGAATACATAAAGGTAAGTATCCCATTGCATTTTCTGACAAGTGACGGTTAGATAATGGAGTTAACTTGTATCGTAACCTCCGAGAGAGATGGCCTGGTGCATTTGGTGGGAAAATGCAATGACGTCACACCATCTGGATCATTCTTCCCGCTGGGTTCGGCTCACCCGAGTTACCATTGTTAGCTATAGGTCCACCTGCAGATTAGTGCGTTGCACCACGACCTCCAAGAATTTAACACTGTGTTATGCTTGTTTTAAATTCTAGAAGTTTCGCCTACATACCCCATTGGTGTTCCTTTAAATAAGTTAACGTTTTCAAAATCCCTTATTATAACCAGCAATATAATTAATTTTGATTTTAATTCACATCGGAGCTGGCTTAGGCTATAAGTTTTTTCTTTTTTTCATTTAATAATTATGAGTTCCCCAGTCATATTATTAACTCAAGTTACGTAGCCTAATCTAAATTGTTTTTAATTCGAATAAGTGCTGACTAAATAATATCTTACCCATAAAATATTTTTACATCAACATTTTAATTAGAATCCTTACCCGCTATCCATGAAGTCGTGACTTTTCAATCATAATTTCACGGTATCTGAGCTATAACATTAAGAATTAGGCTATCATGTATATGAATCTGCATCCGAGCTGACGGAATTATAAGTTCATTCATATAATCCCTACAATGCATTATAACTTGCTTGGAATCCTACACACAACATTTTAATAATTTTGATTCATAGATTTGTAGCTAAGAGTAAAGTTATTTTATATGAAATTTAGTGTTATTCATTAGCCTACCTTTCAATTCATATCAAAGCTATCAGAATAAAAATGCTAATTCTAATAATTTTGTACAATATACTGGAAGTAATGCTTTTAAATAATTTTCATTTAGTAAAATTTAATATTAAGAAATATCTTATTGCAATATTTAAATGGTATCAGTATAAGTAAAATTAAAATGGACATTCATATAATTCTGTAGAATGCACAGTAATACACATGATATATATATCCACTCGATGTAAGTATCAGAGTATATATTTATTATTCTGCACACACACACACACACACACACACACACACACACACACACACACACACACACACACACACACACACACACACACACACACACACACACACACACACACACACACACACACACACACACACACACACACACATATATATATATATATATATATATATATATATATATATATATATATATATATATATATATATATATAATTTGATATTAAGATATAGCCTATTCTATATTCTAATTCGTATTAGAATGACAGAATTACGAAATTCATTTAATTAATTGAACATGACCATATTTACCATGTAGAAGGTTGGCACATGGCACAGCCGCCCGTTGTAATACTACATCTGAAGGTCTTTGACTTATATAGGACTGACCAGGTCAGCTTTGATGATAAGTGTTTTTTTCTATGCCTACATCTACACAGACTATTCCTTCATATTCGTTACACATCTCTTATTATCCCCTCACATCTATATAGTCACAACACTCCTCCGTTTCTTTGTGCCCGATGAGAGCAATTTATTTTGTCAGTCCTGGTGTCACATTCATAAAGAAATATAGACTGTAAACATACATCATAGACTCGGATGTAAAGAGTTTGACTACACTTTAATTCATATGAGAATTAGCAGACGATAAAACACGATAACAGCTGACAAAAAATAGATCTAATATTATTTACTTGCATTTATGAGCAATAATTACATATTTTAATGGACTACTTGAACTATCACTAATAATATACAGTGATGCTGACAGGGATTCAGCTCAATAAGATACTGCAAGAGCGAGAACGGTAAAAGTATTGTATGTGATATGTATGGGGAGCGGGCGGTAAAGCGGAACCAGATGGTGTGACGTCAAGGCCGATGTACCAGGCCTCCTCTCTCAGAGGCTATGCTTATATTCTCTTGGAAGGTAGAATTTGGTCTAGGCTCACAGTTTTGAAGCTGAAAGATATTTCTGACATCAACCTTCTCCATCGGGCTTGGTACCAGTACCGATGTTTATCAGTTCTCAGCACTTGTAATCAAAATTTCAGTTTTTATTTTGTACCATTATGCGACACTTTCTGAACGCTATTTATGTTCTCTTAATATATTCTTGTTTATTTTTCCTGATATCGTCTCCGTAATGAATTATTAAATTTCTTTCCTCTTAAACCTCTGTTACTTTTTCAAAATGATATCTTTTTCTTTCAAAATTTTTATCATTATTTTTCTAAAGTGAGTTTTATTTCTCAGTTAGTGAAAGATAAAATATCTATCAGGACACAACTAGGAGCCCTTCCGATGAACAAATCTGTGATTTTATATTTCATTTTTTACCAAACTTTTATTACATAGCTTTCCATTTTTTCTCTAAAAGTTATTCTCATGTACCCTTACTCGAAGTTAATATTTCAGTCCGTGGAAGACGAATTACCCATCAGGATAAAAGTGGGAGGTCCCCAGAAGCCCAAATTAGTGGACGAAGCTCGGGCAAACAAGTATCTCGCTGCAAAGTTGAACTTTGCTGGAAGAATTGCGTTTCCAATCTTCAACGTTATATTCCTCATTGCGTACAGCACCCTCGCCTACCAAATGGGATATAATAAAATGCTTCTCAGCGATTATTTCTAGAACGCAAAAGATAACAAAATGTCTGCACTTCAGCTCTAATAAATATAAGCAAAATATTATTAATATATATATATATATATATATATATATATATATATATATATATATATATATATATATATATATATATATATATATATATATATATATATATATATATCTTAACTTTTTCGTATCTTTATATCATTGTCACAGCTGAACCACAAACTACTGCTTCCCTTAATCGTCTAAACAGAAGTTATTCTGTGTACAGCCTCTCTGACTGTTTATAAAAGAGAGGAAACCATTAACTATTAAGGAATTAAGCAGAGTTACAAATGGAATATGTTGGCCATTTCTTTGAGACTTCGACCTTCAATATTGAAGTCGTTGAGTGATTTTGAGTGATGGAAAAATTGCGGATTCATGATATAAGGATAAGCAGTACCATTACGATATACGTGAGAAAGGAAACCTAGGAGGAATCACAGGCTAAACAATATTTGGGAACACTAAGTTTGGTATGTTTTTTACGAAGAGAATAAAAATATTCATATAAGTAAAAAATATATATCTTATGAATACCAACGGAAGGTCATCACTGTGAAAGTTCATTGGAATGAAACAACTTTAAAACTGCGAAAGCATGAGATAACTAAAATTTTTTTTTATATATATTTTCAAGAAAATGGTACTAATGATTAGTTAGGATATTAGTCGATAATTATTTACTCCAGTTTGAGAGTAATTGGGTAAATAAAATTTAATTCATATAAGATGATTACGTTAAGAAAATGAACTCGGCAGCTTCGTTTGAATATATAAACAAGTAACGAGGATGGACCAAAACACCGAAGGAAGAAAAAAGCTTTGATTACAAATAAGCGATTGAAAAAGGCTACGTTACGATATTTAGAGGAACAGCTTCGCTTGGATTTACGTCTGACCAGGATGGAAGAGGATAACGAGGGACAAAATTTAGATTTAAATGATAAAGGCCCGATTTCTTAAACAGTGTAAACCTAGGATACCATATTGTTAGTTAGCTAGACACGCACAAATGGAATTCATAAACGCATCTGACGCGGTTTGTGTATGGCTAGGATCCCCTATACACAGAACCGCGTCAGATGCGTTTATGAAATCCATTTGTGTGTGTCTAGCTAACTAACAATATGGTATCCTAGGTTTACACTGTTTAAGAAATCGTGCAAAAGGCTAAGTTAGGATATTTGGACGAACAGCTTCGTCAGGATGTAAGTGAGAAGGATGGATCAGGATATCGAAGGAAAAAACTTTAGATTAAAAAAAAATAAAAAATGAACTGAGAAAGGCAGCGTTACGATATTTTTGGATATAGCTTTGTTAGGATATGTGTGAGAGGGATGGATTAGGATACCGAAGGGGAGATCTTTAGATTTAAAATAATAAACTGAGAAAGTCTACTTTGGGATATTTGTTCGAACAGCTTCGTTAGGATATTTGTGGGTAAAGCTTCGTTTGGATTTAAAACAATGAGCTGAGAATGGCTAAGTTAGGATATTTGCGACAACAGCTTCTATGGGATAGAAATGAAAAGGATGGATTAGGATATTAAAGGAAAATAAGTAGATTAAAATTATGAGGTGAGAAGGGCTACGTTAGGGTAGTTAGGATGTAAGTGAGAAGGAAGGATTAGGATATTGATGGAAAAATCTATAAATTAAAAATAGTTATCAGAGCTTGGTTACATTAGGATACTTGGGTGAACATCCTCGTTAGGATGTAAGTGAGAAGGATGGATCAGGACACTGTAGTATAAAAAATCAGATTAAAAATAATGATCTGAGGAAGGATAAGTTAGGATATTTGAGAGCATAGCCTTGTTAGGATGTCAGTGACAAAGGTGGATTAAGATACCGAAGGAAAAGAACTTTATATTAAAAACAATTAATTGAGAAAAGTACCGTTAAGATATTTATGTGAACAGCATCGTTAGGCTATGAGTAAGAAGGATGGACAAGGATACCAAAACAAAAAAGAATCAAAATTTATGAACTGAGGAAAGCTACATAGGATATTTGTGTGAACAGCTCTGTTAGGACTTAAGCGAGAAGGAAAAATTAATTGTAACGAAGGAAAAATTTTTAGAGTAAAAATAATGAATTGAGAGATGCTACGTTAGGATATTCGGGTGTACAGTTTCATTAGGATATAAGTGTGGTAGATGGATTAGGATTGTGTTATAAAATCATTAGATTAAATATAATGAACTGAGAAAGAATAAGTTAGGATAATTGTTCGAACAGCTTCGTTAGGCTGTAAGTGAGATTGATGGATTAGGATACCGAAGGGAATACTTTAAATATAATGTACTGAGAAAGGCTGATTTAAAGTATTTATTCGAACAACTTTTTTAAGATATAAATGAGAGGGATGTATTAGGATAATAAAGGGAAAAACAATAGCTTAAAAATGATAAACAGAAAAAGGCCACACTGGGATAATTGGCCGAACAGCTTCGTTAGGATATAAGTTAGAAGGATAGATTAGGATACCAAAGGTAAAAAACTTTAGATTAATAATAATAACTTAGAAAGGCTAAGTCAGGATATTTTGGTGAAGAGCTTCGTCAGTAAATGAATGAGAAGAATATATTAGGATAACGAAGGAAAAAAAAATAGATTAAGAATAATGAACTGAAAAGGGCTACGTTAGGATATTTGAAAGACCAGTTTCCTTTCGATATATATGAGAAGGATTGATTAGGATACAGAAGAGGAAAAATCTAGATTAAAAATGACTTGAGAAAGGCTACGTTAGGATATTTGGGCGAAGAGCTTCGTTAGGATATATCAGGGTGAACAGCTTTGTTAGGATATAAGTAAGGAGATAGGATTTAAATACCCAAGGAAAAATCTCTTGATAAAATATAGTGAATTCAGAAAGATCAGTTTAGGATATTTGGCCGAAGAGTCTTGTTAGGATATAATTGAGCATTATGGATTAAAATACCGATTGGGAAAAAAAACTTTAGATTAAAAATAATGATATGAGAAAGCCCATGTTAGGATATCTGTGCGACCAGCTTCATTGGGATATCTGCGACGAGCTTCATTAAGATATATGTGAGAAGGATGGATTAGCATACCGGAAGGAAAAAGGTATAGATAAAAATTAATGAAATGAGAAAGGCTACGTAAGGAAATTTGGGCGAACAGCTCCACTACATTATAAGTGAGTAGAATGGATTAGGATCCTGAAGGAGAAAACGCTCGGATATTTGGTTGAATGGCACCGCTAAGTTATATGTGAGCAGGATAATTAAGAATACTGAAAATAGTCTTGAGACTAACTGCTTGAGAAAGGGTGTGTTAAGATATCTGACTAAACAGCTTCGTTAGGATACATTAGTGAGGTAGAGTGGCTTAGGATAATGAAGGAAGACATAGTTTATTGAGATAATGGTGTGGATGCCTAGCTGGGATAACGAAAAGAGAGAGATAGGTTAGGTATTTCAGCTGAATGGGTGTGTTAGGATTGCTAATAGAGACTTGGTCATGTTAGGATATATGGATGACTGGCATGGTCAAGATAAAAGAATTGATAAACTTTGTTAGGATAACCAGGGAAAAGTATGTTATTACATAAAAATGACATAGTTTGGTTAGGATATACGAAGAGGAAGCTTGTCTTTGGATTTAAAAGAATTGGTTGTATGAAGATAAATGATGAAAAACTTGTTAGGATTACTTGCACGAAGAACTTCATAGGGGCTTACGAGAGAGAGAGAGAGAGAGAGAGAGAGAGAGAGAGAGAGAGAGAGAGAGAGAGAGAGAGAGAGAGAGAGAGAGAGAGAGAGAGAGAGAGAGAGAGAGAGAGAGAGAGAGAGAGAGAGAGAGAGAGAGAGAGAGAGAGAGAGAGAGAGAGGGAGGGAGGGAGGGAGGGAGGGAGGGAGGGAGGGAGGGAGGGAGGAGGGAGGGAGGGAGGGAGGGAGGGAGGGAGGGAGGGAGGGAGGGAGGGAGGGATGGATAGATGGATAGATGGATAGATGGATAGATGGATAGATGGATAGATGGATAGATGGATAGATGATAGATAGATAGATAGATAGATAGATAGATAGATAGATAGATAGATAGATAGATAGATATATATATATATATATATAGTAGTATATATATATATATATATATAGTATATATATATATATAT
>JAXCGZ010010254.1:25000-35000 GCA_037179515.1 Halocaridina rubra | reverse complement strand
CGGTGCAATCTATAATATCGATAGCTACAGTCCAAGGGACCAAATAAGAACATTTCTTTGAGAATGAGTGAAATTGGTCCTTATAAGAGAGGATAGAATGCTGATATTTCGTAGGCTATATTCGAATGGATACTGCAAAAATTACACCAAGAGGAAAAGTGAGCAGAGCTCCCATAAAAGGGTCAGAGAAGCTGAAGTTCAATAGGGAGTACCTAAAGGGACTCAGCAAGAATTACATTAAAAGGATGAGTGAAGGGATTCATCACAGAAGAGGACTGAGGACAAGTAAACCAAAAAAATGAGTGAAAGGATCTCTAATAAAGGGGTCAGAGAAGCTGGAGTTCTCTAGGGAGTACCAAAAGGAACACAGCAGGAATATATACTAAAATAATGAGTAAAGGGATTCATCACAGAAGAGGACTGAGGACAATTACACCAAAATAAAAAGTGTGAGCAGATCTCATAAAGGGGTCAAAGAAGCTGGAGTTCTCTAGGGCGTACCTAAAGGCACACAGGAAGAATAAAACTAAAATAGATGAGGACTTAGGACTTAAAAGCTGCGTAAACTAACCAAAGGAGTGTAGCAAGAACAAATTACACCACAGAGACAGTTAAGCGTTTCATTTGAAAGTGATGAAAGACTGGAATTCGTTAATTATATCAGAAGGACATATCAAGAATTTCACCAAATTGAAAGAGAGAAAAGTTTTATTATAGATGAAGATAGCAGGACTCCGTTAGGAGAATTGCACCAAGAGAATGCAGAGGATTCTTTAAAGGAAAGGCGTGGACATAGTAAATTAGTTCTGAATGCCATATTTAAAAGAAATGCAACGAGCTTTAATCCAGTAAAGTGAAGAGGTTGATTACAATGAGTGGATGAGCACATTGAGAAATGTACATTATATCCAAAAGGATAAGATATTTTGCCCAATCGAGTGAAAAGGATTATTTAAGAGTGAATTGAATGCATGGGAGACTTGCAGAATATATCCAAAAGAAGGTGGCAAGAACTTACACCAAGAAAAAAGAGGGAGAGAACGTTGGAGAGCTGTTGAGTTTAAAGTTTATAAAAAAAAACGTAATAATTATTAATCTAACTGAGAAAGAGAGCAATGGGGCTCGTTTTAGAGAGGGACGGTGAATACTGGATACTGGAAGCTATATCACTGGAAACTATATCCAGTACGGGATGTTAATAACTGAGAGGTGTGTGGTTGAAAGAAATAACATGGAGTAATAGAGGAGGGGGAGTAATGGAACCGTGACATGACTAAGTGCTTCCTGTGTGACCAAGCCCTAGGGCATTCTCTCAAACACTAAACTCCGGATGAAGAGAGACTCTTTCCTTCAATACACAAGCACTCGTACGCACAGTTACAGTTCTTGTACATCATTTCAATAACTTTCATTTTTTTTTAAAGGATTGATGTTTATGATAAAAGTTTACAGAAGTTTTTACAGAATTTTTTAAAGTCAAATGTTGCTAGTCTGTATGAGTACTAAATAGTAACTTTGTATTTGAAAGAAATAAACAGGTACAGTGATTGACTAAATAAATAAGTTTATTATTTACGTATGACAAACAAGAGCATTTCTTTTCACTCTCATCAAACACAACAATTTACATCTTTTTATACGACAACTTAAGCGGTATGAGGCCATTTCTGAAACTTTCTCTTGATGGTTTGATTTAAGCCCAATGGCTCTGAAGTTCAAACGTTATAAAAGAGTGTACAATGAAAGTTAGTTTGGAAATTTTACAAATAATTAAAGCTATCACAGAATAGAAGCAGTAGCGTCCGCGACTCTGAGGCGTCAGGTCGAGGGTTCTTGCCCCGTCACGGTCTGAGGTTAGCAAGGGCATGCTCTCAGGGTAACGATTGTATCTGCCAAAACAAGCCCATTGCAAGAAGACAACCGTCCTAGCCCTTGGTAGAAAAGGGAGTCCGTGACGTAAACAAAATAGAAGAAATATGAGAATCAGAATAATATGATATTCTAAACTTTAAATGTGCAACCCAAAGAAATTAGAAGTATATTTAAAAATATTAAAACAAAAGTTTGATGCAGTCAGACGTAGAGTAGAAAAACAATATTGAAAGAATTTGGAATAGCATAATGACAAAATATAAAATAACAAAATATATAAATAAATAAAAAAATAAATAAAAAATAAGTTAATTAAATAAATGAATAAACGAATAATTAAATAAAAGAAAGAAGAAAAAAATAATTGTTTTGTGGAAAAGGAACACAATGATTCATAATATAAATTGAGAGAGAGAGAGAGAGAGAGAGAGAGAGAGAGAGAGAGAGAGAGAGAGAGAGAGAGAGAGAGAGAGAGAGAGAGAGAGAGAGAGAGAGAGAGATGCATTTACAGCAGGATGAAAGAAAAATACTCTTCGATGTAATAATAATAAAAAAAAAATATGCGCAGTGTTTTGCAAATACAAAAGTAACAAATAAAGAAAGGAGGAACCAGAAGAAGAATGAAACACAAAGAAATAAGGAAAGGAAGAAGAGAAAAACAAAAGACTTTGAAAAGAAATAGAGGCGTGAGGTGTGGCAGGAGTGAAAGTAGAAAAAAAGTCAACAAAACGGAGAAGAGAAAGAAGGAAAAGATTTTAATTCCAGTCTTCAAGAGAATTCTTATTGCAGGATTTCTAACCTATTTCTATTTTCCATGAAAACACTTGACTTACTTATAGGAAAAAGAAAGTAGCTCTCTCTCTCTCTCTCTCCTCTCTCTCTCTCTCTCTCTCTCTCTCTCTCTCTCTCTCTCTCTCTCTCTCTCTCTCTCTCTCTCTCCCTTCCCATTTTCCGCTTCCCTTTAACTTTTCCTCTCTTTTTCAACCTCTCTTACACACACACACACACACACACACACACACACACACACACACACACACACACACACACACCACACACACACACACACACACACACACATATACATACACATACACATACACATACACATACACATACATACATACATACATACATACATACATACATACATACATACATATATATATATATATATATATATATATATATATATATATATATATATATATATATATATATATATATATATATATATATATATATATATATATTACTCTAAAGCAAAATCATTATTTTATAATCTCTCCATCAAAAAACAAACAAATACACACACACATTTCTATCTCCAAAGCCAGTCTTGCACAACAGATCTGGGACTTACCCACCAGTGCCCCGATCCCCCTCACACACACTTTTGACATCTGCTAAATGGATTAGGAGATTTCGCAACTCGCTCTAGGAGCTCAAAGGGCGCCTAGTAACTGCTGTAAATCTTAAAAGTCATAATGTGCGTAGAAAAAGTCATATTTGAGTTGCATATGTACTTACCTATGGCACCATTCATCTGATACGCAATGAGAGTAGAACGCGTACATACATGAATATGATTCTATTTCACGAGAAGCACGTGAATATTTTAAATGCAGCTGGTTATGGCTACGTAAGCATATTGAAAGAAATATATGAGATCCTTAGTACTTTCGAGTGTATTTATCCACAACGCATTGAAGATGAGTATTAGATATATACACTCGAAAGTACTATGGATCTCTAAATTTTCTTTGAATATGCTCACGTAGGAATAACCATCCACGTGCATGAATTTATGCATGCACGAAATTCACAACGAGAGTAAAACGCATACACGAAGCGAAGCTTTCATAAATGCGTGCATGCATACAGGCATGCATTAAACGCATGCATATAAGCAAGATGCATATGTAAATACATGCATGCATGACTGGATACTAATATAAATGCATGCATACACATATGCATTGCATAGATGTAAGAATGATACACACAAATGCAAGCATAGAAACAAGAATATAATGTATAAATGCATAAATGCACGAAAGGATGCATATCCACATGCATGCACATTAACAAAAATATATTTAAATGCATGCATACGTACAAAGTATTGATACATACTAGGATATATACATAAATGCATGAATACATGAACGTATACATACCCACATTTATTCATACTCACATCAGCATACTTAAATGCATGCATACATGCAAGCATAGATATATGAATGCATGCACACTCATGCATAAGCTTACTTAAATGTATTTATACATACAATTATAGATACATAAATGCATGCACACGCAAGGAAGCATGCATACATGTGTGTATACAATACATACATCCACACTTACGATACAAACCATTAGGTCACTGGAGATAATATCTGTCTCGTCCAATTTAATGCTTAAATGCATTTATTTGCATGAAGAAGTGAAAGTCGAGATTCCCAATTTAAATCATATTTTATGAACCATGTCTGTCCATCTCCATTTTTTTCTTTTTCTTTGTTTTACTTCAAGAAGGCACGAATTGGTTTTGTTTATGTGAAATTATGGACATTGATTGTGGTTTACGATGATTGAATAACAATTCAAAATGACGAATTTCTGTCAGAGATTGATTTTAAGCGGTATATATATACCCGTGTGTGTGTGTGTGTGTGTATATATATATATATATATATATATATATATATATATATATATATATATATATATATATATATATATATATATATATATATACAGCAGTTATCAAGATCTATAATATGTGGCGAAGATCTTGGGATTTGTTTTGCACAATCTCTGGCTCTCTCTCTATCAGTCAGTCAGTCTGTCTATATACACATAATTTCGTCAATCTCATGCACATTCTTCCTTATTCTGTTCAAAATAATTACGGCACTTATATGATTTTTTAATAAATATTTTCTCCTAAGAGGTTTACCAACCATAATCTCTTGGTCCATCTTTCTGAATGGCGTTCCCTAACGCATAAAACCTCTTCTGTTCAAATCATATAAAAGAATAAAAGAAAATATTTCTGTATTTTTAGCCTACAAAGAATAGCTCTCTTTATTCCTCGCCTCTGACCTCTTTCGTGAAGGGTTTTCCACTGAAAAGAAAAAAACAAATCATTAGAGTCATTACATAGGGACGTTTGCACGAAGCACTTCCAGAATTGAATAAAGGCCCCACCTCGGGGCGTTAGGAAGAGCATTGAGTTTAAATTCCCCAACTCCAACATGTCTGTATTCACCTCCATAAAACGGCAAATAGCAACAACAACAACAACAACAACAGAGAATTATTTGTGAGAGCCAAACACGAGTGCCAAACTTTGTGCGTGATTCCCGCTGCTTAAAATAGTCACAAATACCATTTGCAATTTCACGCTAAACATTTCAGTGACTCTTTTAATATTGAAAAGAATCTTCCATAATCTAGTTCTCTCGCTGATTCGAACCCTATTTTCTTCAGGTCTTAAAAGAGAAACAAGATGGGAATGTACACAATTTAACACAAGCGTGTAATTATTTCTTGACACAATTGACTGCAACTTCGCCTACGACCTCTTTTGGCAATAAGGTTTGCCAATGCCTCAAGAACTTCAGACTTACTGGAAATGGCAAATGCGAACAGTAGACGCTTTCTCTTTGACTACTGCTTCTATTTATCCATTTTGTCGTGGTTTTAAAGTGTGTGCTTCCACATTTAAGCTCATTATGGCAAATCATTGTTTGCTGTAGACCGTCTGGAGACCCACTTTCTCAACACATCTGAATGACCATTAAGGGCATCGCAAGCTTAACTCAAGTTTATTTTTCTGCCATTTTTATCTGTCGCTTTAATCCCCATTCGAATGTGGGTAGAAACTGGCAGGTTAGAGCTGGGGGAATATGGCTGGAAACCCTTCCCAAAGCCCGAGCGGTGGGCTCGAGAGCGGTTTATTCAAACCAAGTGTCTTTGATATGTCTTAACTAATGACGTTTGGTTTATACTCACATACTATTTATCTTTTAATCTAGGAGTAAGTTTCACTTCAATAAATGCCTATGATAATGCAATCTCCAAATACTGAGTGTAAAATAAAGAACAGTTAAATAATAACGGTAAATAAAAGCGAAAATTATCCACGAGTGAGGATGAGATGTGAAAGTAGAATCAACGGAGTCATTCAGTTGAGTATGTTCAATTCCCTCGCTCTGGCTGTTAGAGGACAGGATTTTCAGTTCTCTTAGGCGCGGATTCAGTTCCTCTGATGTTCAATGCATCATATTTGTCTAATGAATGCAATTTCACTAGACATATATGCAATGGTCGCTATCCCCTTGTAAAGGAGGTGGCTGAGTCAAAGCACACATATTCATCAAAAGATAATATATCTCTATCACTCCCATTAGCTCATAGGAGGTAGAGGGATGCCACAATTCTCCTTCTATCACCCTACTTGTGTCGCCAACCGGATAAGTGGGCATAGATCTTCCGCTGTGAGACCCATCAGCCGCAGCTGGTTCTTCCCAAGCATTTCATCTCGTTTTATACCTGCATAAAGCATGCACTAAAAATAATCAAGAATGCATTCACTTCTCTTGAGGTGGAGGACAGCAATACCTCCTCCGTGATCACCCGCGTGTCGTCAAGTCAACTAAATAGGGTGGAACGAGGGGACTGGGAATCCTCCCTCTCGCACAAGCCCTCCGCTGGGAGTTAGGAAAGGCATCCAGCATCAATTCCATCTTCAACCAGTCTGTGTAAACTACTCTTCGAATGGGGATTAATAGGGACTTTGTCGTAAAGTCAACTGAATGGGGTGGAGCGAGGGGACTGAGAATCCTTCCTCTCGTGTTTCCTTCCTTAATTAAAGCACCAAACCTTCGCTTGCTCATAGAGATGGATTAAGAGAAAGAAAGTATTGCAAATGTGATTTCAAGACTAAAATCTTGGTGACATCAAATACCCAGATGAACGTAAATAGAACTTTCCTTTGGAACTTGTTTCTGTCGTCTCTTTGTTTTTTTTCCCTGACTTACTTTCACAGAACCTTCTTCAGGTACCTTTTACCCTCTCGTGGCCTGAATGATGACCAACATCAAACATTTCCAAGTATGGAACGATGGAAAAAGACGGAGGTTTATCTATTATTAAGCAAACAGGTGACAAGTTACATAGCTTTGCATTTACTGGGAACAGATAATTTCTATCTATCTATCTATCTATCTATCTATCTATCTATCTATCTATCTATCTATCTACCCATATACAATATGCATAATCCCTCTTATAAGAGGGGTGGCTGAGTCAAAGCAAAAATCTTTACTCTTAGTAGGAAGAAAGTACAAAAAAAAAGCTAATTTCCAATTCCCTCACTCCGTACATTCAGTCGACTTTTAAGATATGAATGGAAACACAGAGGCGGCATCTAATCCCCCCCCCCACGGGGCTAAGAAATTACTTTGCTAATACTTTTAGTCATGGAATAAAATTTATAATCCTACTACTTGGGGAGCAAGCCTGCTCAACTCAAGTATCTGTTCTAAGCCCGGATCAATGTAGAGGGCTGCAGTCAGGAAGAGCAGTAGCCGTAAAACTGAGCAAAATTCATCACCATTCTCCGAGAATTTAATAAGATACAGAGAACCTCATATGAATATGGGAAAAAATGCCAATAAAGAGGAAGACAGATTAATGTATTATACATCCCACCGCGGGCCTTTAACCCCCCCCCCAGTCCCAACATATCTGTGTCCACCCCCATAAGAACGGGGACAGATAGTAACACTTAAATATGGTGCAAAAGAGTGTAGTTCTTTAAGATTCGGTAATATGTACGGAATATTTCCGTTTTCGGATATGTGATCTGACCTCTTTATGTACGCAGACACTACATATGGCTTGAAAAAGAGTAGCACAACGTTTACTATTCTTACTAGTACATATACAATTGCCGCAGTCCCCCTTGTAAAGAGAGTGGCCTAGTCAAAGCACATAATATCACCATAAGCTAATTTTCCTTCACTCCTCTTAACTCCTTGGAGAGAAAGAACCGTCACAATACCTCCACCACCTACCTGCTTGGGTGAACCACAGGGTAAGTGAACAAGGATCTTTTGTCATGAGGCTCGACAGCCGCATTTGGTTTACCCTCACTATATTTATAAGATTTAGTCTACAGTATGCCAAATGAAGGAAAAGTAGTTAGATCACAACCACAAGAGTGATCGTATCTGTCGACACGTTAATATTAACAAACAAGTTTTGCGAATTCATTGGCTCATTTGAACCTGGAGTCTAAAATAGCAAGGAACGTATATATAAGTATATATTTAATAACGAACAAACAAACAAACATTTATTTCCATTTTTGCACAATGGCTATTCTTCTACAATTTAAGAGTAACTTATAAGTAGACATGTAATTAAACTTATAAGTAAGAGGGTGATACATACAATTAAATTGAATATAGCTTTCCTAGAAAATAATAATACTGTAATAAAAATTTTAATAATAATGTTAATAATAAAGTAGTAATATTAACACTCGTTACAGTATCGTTATTATCGGCATCATCAACGTATTTGTTTTCCTTACAATGAGAGTAATTAATTCTTAACTTAGAGAACGGAGAAGGCTATATCACTTTACATATAGAGAGGTTAGTGTTAAGGGAAATTGCATTAAATCATTAAGTTTAGTCAATGTGTGAGCAGCAACTATTTGTCCAAAAGAAAACTATATAATTTGCCATTGAAAGCAGCGAAGGAGGATACTCATCAGCTGTGGCAGAGTGTTAGCACTCCCAACTTTGATTTGTCAGGACTAGGGTTCGCAGCCCGCAACTGTTTGAGGCTAAAAAGGGCATTCATTCAGAGTAACGGTCTCACTTGCCAAAACCAAAGTCCTTCGAAAAAAAGATACCGTTCTAGCTCTTAGTAGAAAAGGGAGTCCGTGACGTAAAACTAATCTCAGCTGTGGATTCATACATTGAAGTACTTTGAGTATAATTTTTCTAGTTTTATGTATTTACAAAATATGTGTATACGTATATACACAGACTGATATCCTCCTTCAAAGGAGATGGTCGAATCAATTCATAGGCTTATTCTAGGGTTCTGGTTGTACTTTGCTTGCCAGAATCCCCTTATATTCCTTGAATCTTTGTTAAAGTACAAAAGAAGGGATTCCCAGTTCCATCGTTCAGCCCCATTATGTCGACTTACGACACGCAGGGGAACACAGAAGAGGTAATCTTGAAAAAGAAAGAAAATAGAAAATGCTGACTAAGAGATAATGAAATAATGAGTAAATGAATTATGGGGGGTAGAGAGAACTCATTTCCTCACTTGTACAGAACCCACCAACAGGACAGCATACAAAGACATTTTTTTTTTATGAACACTCAAGTCACTTACAGAATAACAACGATAACAGCCACTCATTAAAAACTTTACCAACCCAACCACACGAATCCGGGTAAAAAATAAGAAGTCACAGGTAAAGATGTTACAGGCAAAACAAAGCCACAGAAAAAGCCAAACCTAACCTAACCTGTGAAGTTTAACCCGTAATTTTTTTTCCCTGTGACTATTACCGGCCATAACCCACACAGTCTCCAATAAGACAATACATATACGATACGGTTTTGCCATTACAATTTCCTACTTTTATGTTCAAATAATACATATGTCTTATATAATGGGTGCCAATATGTCACCCTGGCTCGCTACTTTCTCTTCTGCTGATCAGAGGTTGCTTTTGTTTTTAAAGTTGCACAATAACTTCTGTCTGATATTTACGTAAACCTTAATGTGTTACGGGTTTCATCAACCGTGCAGGCAGGAATTATTATTAATATTTTAGTTACAGAGTTCTTAATGTCTTATTGCTAATTGTAACTTTCGCTATCTTCGTTATTCTTAAGATTCTTCACCAGTTAATTTGAGATTCGCCTCCGTTTGTATACTTATCTCTTGTACTTTGTGGTATCTAATCCTTTATAAAAAATTTTGGGTGATGTAAAAGTTCCAGTATTATGAGCCTATAGAACTTATTGTCAATAAACATTGCCGCTTTCCTTATGACTCCTCTCCAGTTATTTGGAGATCT
>JAXCGZ010010254.1:12500-20000 GCA_037179515.1 Halocaridina rubra | reverse complement strand
AATACTAACCTCTTTATATGTAAATTGATATCGACTTCTCTGTTCTCTAAGTTAGGAACTAATTATTCTCACTGTAAGGAGACAAATATGGTGATGATGCCGATAATAACGATACTGTATCGAGTGTTATTATTACTATTTTATCATAAACATTATTGTTAACATTTTTATTAAAGCATTATTATTTTCTATGAAAGCTACATTTAATATAACTGTATGTATTACCGTCTTACTTATTAGTTCAATTACATATCTACTTATAAGTTACTTTTACTTTTAGAAGAATAATCATTGTACAAAAATGGAAATAAATGTTTGTTTGTTTGTGTGTGTGTGCGCGCGCGTGCGTCTCTCTCTCTCTCTCTCTCTCTCTCTCTCTCTCTCTCTCTCTCTCTCTCTCTCTCTCTCTCTCTCTCTCTCGCGCGCGCGCGCGCGCGCAGTGGGATCGAATCAGCGTGAGTCAAGCCTGTCATTTCCAGGCTAGCACGCACTCTTCAACTGACTACTGTGATCCTCTATAAGTACACGTGTAGAGTAATTTGCCCAGAATGAATATCTAAGAATAATTTGATAGAATTATATAAAAACAAGTTCAAGATTACTTTCTAAAAGGTCAACTCCAGTCATAGTTATGTATAACGCAACCAATTCTTACGCAGTTTCATGTATATAATTTATGCATTCATGAGATATTTCACAATACATCTCTCCTTGATATCGCAATTTATTTCTGCATATGATAAGCATTTGCATACATAAATATATATAGCCAAGATCATAGGTATGCATGCCAGTACACAAGAGTATGTATTGATTTATTCATGTATAATGTAAATATAGCTATCCACAATTATCATTGTTTGGCTAATAGATTTTGTAACTCACATCCTGTACTTTTTTCTTATAGCAGAACTAGCTTATGAAACTACCATTTTATTACATATCCGCATATCTAATGACGTGTTCACTAAGCGTGCTGAGTTAACAGGGGTTACATCAAGAGGGTCGCCACTACCCGCTCTTTACGTCTTATCCAAGTAGCCCGGGTGAAGAAAGTATGCTATCCAGCTTGAGGAGTGTGAGTTCCCAGCCAGGACCGCGATGGCGCAGTAATTTGAGCACTAATCTCGGAAAGTGACAAACCCGTGTTCGAACCTATCGTAGGGCGTTAGGAAGGGCATCAAGCCTAAATTCTCCAGCTTCAACATGCCTGTGTTGCACCCTCATGCGAATGGAGATTAGTAACGCATAAAAAGGCAAACAAAACCAACATTTAGATGCAAATTAAAGCAAAAATGTTAAACTAAAATCGTAGTCAAACATCCTTTATTGCTGGAGAAGGCCATTATTGGGGTGGACACAGACGGGCTGGAGCTGGGAAATAAAGTCTGAATACCCTTCTTAATGCCCCGCAAGAGGCACGAGAGAACATGAAAATAAACGTTAAATTCTCTTAGAAATAAAACAACGATGGAAACTATAAGACAAGAAATGAAATTCATAAATAGCTTCTCTAATGAAGTTTTACAGGTCATGCATGGACTATTTGGCGCCCCCATTTTGGCGCCGCTCTTTGGCGCTAAGCTATTTGGCGCTGCCTTTTATCACTAAGTTATTTTGGCCAAGTTAAGTTAGGTTAGGTTAACATAATGCCAAAAGGGCAACGCTAAAGCAGCTTAGCGTCAAAAGAGCGGCGCCAAAAGGGAGGCTTCAAAGTGTTGGCGCCAAAATGTGCACGAATCGGTCATGCAACCCGTATTTATGGGTGTCTTTGTCTTGAGCTACACAACATATCGAAAAGGGTCGAAAATGGTGGATATAATATCTAACTGAACCACATTGCGAAAACCTTTTGTAGACACTCCTTGACTCGACCTTCTAAGATTGGAAATTTAGGGTAACTTTCTTCCAGGGTTCAGGAGCAATTTTTATTCGTATCCGTACATAATTTTTTAACAGTTATAAAAACTATGTACCATTGTATCAAGACAATACAGTCGACTATTGTATTAGTATGTGTTAAAATCACACAGATCAATACTGCATCAACTAAATTCTCTTTCAACTTATGATTTAAAAGTTCACTTAAATTCATCAATCAATTAATAAAAACCTCACTATCCAGGCAAAAAATATTAAATCTATACATGTGCTTGAAATGACAAACCCATGTTAGAGCCCATCAAGGAGCGTTAGGAATGGCCTCCAGCCTTTATTCCCAAATTCCAATATGTCTGTGTACACCCCCCATTTGGATAGGGATTAATAGTGACATACAGAATGGCAAAGTACGTAAGGTTATATGTCAAGAAAATATAATTAATAAATGTAATAAGATTCACGTACAACAATGCATGTCAATTCAGGGTCAGCAAATTCTTGCATAAGAATGCAGGATCAATGAGCATTTGCTTGATTTACTGAATATGCAGCTTTAGTCGAGTAGAATTTAGTCAGGCAGCCCCATGGCACCAGCAGTCCGTTGCAATACTACAGCTGAAGGTCTTTTGGGCTTAAATAAGACTGTCTAGGACAGTTCGATGTTAAGTCTTTCTTCAGTTATTGTTCTTTCTCTATGCCAACATCAACACCGAATATTCGTTACACATCTCTTATTATCCCTCCCCATCTGACCAGTCACAGCACTCTCCATCTCTATTTCTCTTTACTTTGTTTTCTTCGTGCCCAGGCCCGATGAGGGCAGTTTTACTTTTTTTGGCCCATCCTGTTGTCACACTCATAAAAAAAAGAGAGCTATAAATGCAGGAGACAAAATATCAGTCCAGTGTTACTAATGAAGGTGAAATGTATATATGAAACCTTCAGAACGAAATTCCTTTCAGGAATGATTCAGTTCATCGTTGATGAAAGGAAAGAATGATTCCTTTATATTTTTTTTTATTTCTATTTATTTATTCAGATAACTGTACATGGGGACATGTGCACATGGGCACTCCCAGTCATATTGCAGTTGATAAACATTACAATCTATTTGGTTATGTATAAATAACATATTAATAGACTTTGCAATTAATTTTAAATATCATAGCAAGTAATTAATAATAAAATATAGTGTAATAATTGAAGAGTAATTGAAGAGTAATATTTGTAACACTATTTTCAATAGCCCATGTTGAGTGCTATTAATTACATTTCACTTTTCAACAGTACTACTGCAGACAATTTGAAGCAGATATAGAATAACAATTTTCAGGTTAGAATAATAAGTAGGTACAGATACATATGCATGCATTAATTAGATGAGCAATAGAAGCACCATTGGGGCTTCATAGTCATACATATCAAGGAGAGAGAGAGAGAGAGAGAGAGAGAGAGAGAGAGAGAGAGAGAGAGAGAGAGAGAGAGAGAGAGAGAGAGAGAGAGAGAGAGAGAGAGAGAGAGAGAGAGAGAGAGAGAGAGTTTGTGGTATTCATTTCAGCAAAAGGAGTTATTCGTCCTTACCACAGATAAAGATGCATACATGCATACTCATACACATCATTGTCATCTGAGGGTAACACAACAAAGGAAAGTGCATGTAATTAATCACATATGCGTACACATATAAGCCTGAACATACATACATACATACACATAAACACAGTGCCATATAATGGAAGATAAATTTGGAAGGAAAAGAAAGAGAAAGCCTGAAAGCCCTTCCCCTTCTCTACCCTTCAAATTATGTACATGAGAGAGAATTACATCAGCTTAATTCATTATCACTATTATCACAACTATTGCTACCACCATCATGATTATTATTATTATTATTATTATTATTATTTTTATTATTATTATTATTATTATTATTATTATTATTATTATTATTATTATTATTATTATTATTATTATTATTATTATTATTATTATTATTATTATTATTATTATTATTATTATTATTATTATTATTATTATTAATATTATTATTATGATTATTATCATTACTATTATTATTATTATTATTATTATTATTATTATTATTATTATTATTATTATTATTATTATTATTATTATCATTATTATTATTATTATTATTATTATTATTATTATTATTATTATTATTATTATTATTATTATTATTATTATTATTATTATTACCATCATCATTACTACAGCTTTTGCATATAGATAGAGTTATGAATCAAAAGTAGTCATTATTGATACATATAGACATACACATACATATATATATATATATATATATATATATATATATATATATATATATATATATATATATATATATATATATATATATATATAAAATATATATATATATATATATATATATATATATATATATATATATATATATATATATATATATATATATATATATATATATATATATATATATATATATATATATATATATATATATATATATATATATATATATATATATATATATATATATATATATATATATATATACACATATACACACATGCACACACATACATACACATACCTACACATATACACACATATACACGCACACACGCACGGTTCGATAATGGGTGTAAAAGAGCTAAGGAGTGGAGAGACAAATGCTGGAAAAGGTATAGGAGGAGAAAAAACATAAATGCCTGGCAAACCTACAAAAGAGCAAGAAATGACTACCTAAGTAAAAGGAGAGAGGCAGAGAGAGACTATGAGAGGGACATCACCAGGAAGGCTAAAGAAAATCCCAAGCTTTTCCACAACTTTATCAGAGGAAAACTGAAGGTAAAAAAACAGGTTTTAAGGCTAAAGAGAGCGGATGGAAGCATCACTGAGACGGATGAAGAGATCTGCAAAGAATTGAACAAGGAGTTTCAGTCAGTATTTACAGTAGAAAGTACCCCACCCCCTCAGATTGCAGTGATAGAAGCTCAAGGGCCGGTATTAGAGAACATCAACCTTACAGCCACAGAGGTATGCAAAGCGCTGATGGATTTAGATGTTTATAAAGATACAGGTCCTGATGACATATCCCCTCATGTGCTTAAAAAATGCGCAAACACAATATCAGTGGCACTAAGTATCATATTTAAGGAGTCACTGGAGTCGGGGGAGATTCCAAGATGCTGGAAACAAGCAAATGTGATACCTATCTTCAAAAAGGGAAGGAGGGATACGGCTCTGAACTATAGAGCAGTTTCCTTGACCAGCATAGTTTGCAAAGTTATGGAGAAACTACTAAGGAAACATATCTCTCTTCACTTGGAATCCTTCAACTTTTTGTCAGTGAGGCAACATGGCTTCAGAGAAGGTAGATCAACAGTAACAAACTTATTAGAATTTTATGATGAGGTAAGCCAAATCTTACAGGAAAGAGAGGGCTGGGCAGATTACATATTCCTAGACTTCCAGAAAGCGTTTGACACTGTTCCACATGGGAGACTTATTAGGAAGCTGCAATCAATGGCTAGAATAGGTGGAAATGTTTTGGAATGGATAAAAACTTACTTAGAAGGAAGGGAACAGAGGGTTAGAGTAAGACACTCAGTGTCTGAATGGAGAAGAGTTAGTAGTGGAGTTCCACAGGGTTCAGTTTTAGGGCCACTTTTGTTCCTTGTATATGTAAATGACCTACCAGAGTCTGTAAATTCATTCATTAATATGTTTGCAGATGATGCAAAGATTGTGAAGAAAGTAAAAAATGAGAACAATGGTAGAGAACTTCAGGAGGATCTAAATAATCTGCATGAGTGGTCAGAAAAGTGGCTAATGAAATTCAATACTTCAAAATGTAAGGTAATGAGAATGGGTACAAGTGCAAGAAGGCCCAAGCTTGACTACTCGGTGGCTGGAGTACAACTTCAAGAGACAGAAAATGAGAGAGATCTAGGAGTAAACATACTGGCAGATTTGTCTCCAGAAATACATATAAATGGCATAGTAAGGGAAGCATATGGATTCTTATCAAATGTAAGGGTAGCCTTCAGGCACATGGACAAGGAAATGTTCAGAGATATTTATGTAACCTATGTGAGGCCAAAACTCGAATATGCAGCCCCCTTTTGGAATCCGCACTTGAAAAAGCACATAGCTAAGCTTGAAAAAGTTCAAAGACATGCCACGAAACTGGTGCCAGAAATACGCAATCTCAGTTATGATGAGAGGCTGAGGGAATTAGACTTACCATCACTCGAAGCTAGAAGAGTGAGGGGGAATATGGTGACAGTCTTTAAATTCCTTCATGGTTATGATAGAGTGGATAGGGATCGATATTTTGATATGGCTGGCTCTAGAACTAGAGGTCATAGTTTGAAGCTTCGTAAGAAAACTTCTTTGCAGGATGTAAGGAAATACTTTTTCAGTGTAAGAGTAGTTGATAATTGGAATTGGCTAAGTGAGGAGGTAGTTAATGCTATCTCAATCCATAGTTTTAAGGACAGGTATGATAAGTATCACTAAGTCTAAAATGGAACCGATCAGGAGACGGGAAGATACGAGCTTTGGGCTCTTTCCCGTAAACAAAATTAGGTAATCACAATTAGGTAATCACATCAAAATGAATGAGCTTTTTGCAGTTATTTACTGGAGAACCTTATTTTACAACAAATCTGTACAAGAAATGTATGACATCTTTTGTGAGAAATATGGGAAGATTGTAGAATGCTGCATACCTGTCACCAAAGTAGGCGTAATTCATGCCAGAGAGAAATGGTTCGATAATGGGTGTAAAAGAGCTAAGGAGTGGAGAGACAAATGCTGGAAAAGGCATAGGAGGAGAAAAAACATAAATGCCTGGCAAACCTACAAAAGAGCAAGAAATGACTACCTAAGTAAAAGGAGAGAGGCAGAGAGAGACTATGAGAGGGACATCACCAGGAAGGCTAAAGAAAATCCCAAGCTTTTCCACAGCTTTATCAGAGGAAAACTGAAGGTAAAAGAACAGGTTTTAAGGCTAAAGAGAGCGGATGGAAGCATCACTGAGACGGATGAAGAGATCTGCAAAGACTTGAACAAGGAGTTTCAGTCAGTATTTACAGTAGAAAATACCCCACCCCCTCAGATTGCAGTGATAGAAGCTCAAGGGCCGGTATTAGAGAACATCAACCTTACAGCCACAGAGGTATGCAAAGCGCTGATGGATTTAGATGTTCATAAAGCTACAGGTCCTGATGACATATCCCCTCATGTACTTAAAAAATGTGCAAACACAATATCGGTGGCACTAAGTATCATATTTAAGGAGTCACTGGAGTTGGGGGAGATTCCAAGATGCTGGAAACAAGCAAATGTGATACCTATCTTAAAAAAGGAAGGAGGGATACGGCTCTGAACTATAGAGCAGTTTCCTTGACCAGCATAGTTTGCAAAGTTATGGAGAAACTACTAAGGAAACATATCTCTCTTCACTTGGAATCGTTCAACTTTATGTCAGTGAGGCAACATGGCTTCAGAGAAGGTAGATCAACTGTAACAAACTTATTAGAATTTTATGATGAGGTAAGCCAAATCTTACAGGAAAGAGAGGGCTGGGCAGATTGCATATTCCTAGACTTC
>JAXCGZ010010254.1:0-5000 GCA_037179515.1 Halocaridina rubra | reverse complement strand
ATTTAAAAGTTCTATATAAAAAAAACTTTTGCAATGTATGTAGAGCAGTAAGAAATAAAACTTTTATGTGAAATAGAAGAAAATCTCCAGAATGGGGTTTTGAATTAAAAAAAATATACTAAATATTAATTTACCAAAAAAAATCAAAATATAATAATAATTAAATGATAGTAAATCTTAAAAAAAAAAGTATTTGAAATTAACCTTCAGATCTTTAATGACCAACTCAAGATTTTATCAAATTCAGTTAAGTTAAAATTATATCAACCTAATTTAAGTTTGTTTATATGAAAGATTTAAATATATAATTAATTTAACGTAGTTATAAGCAAACCTACTATAGTCATGCTTCACGGAGATTAAACAATGTCTCACATCCGGCGTCGTCATAGTGTGCGGTCTACCTCAGTCTCCCTTACTCTCTGAAAATTACTTTAGTCTGCGGTCTACTGTACCATAAAGTGCGGTCTACCGAGTGCTGGACCCCACCTCACATGACTATTGAACCCCCACTCAGTCCCAGAAGAGGAAGTGTAACGAAATAGTAGTCAGTGCGCTGCTGAAACTCAGGACAGGAGTTTCACGCTGACATTTTGTGGAGAAAAGTTTTACGCAGACATATTTTACCATCTGCAATGTTCCTGAAGGATTTCTATCGAACTGTCGTGTTGAATGAAGAAACGGCAATAACATTTCTCCGCGAAAACAAGCTTCTGGACGCGCCTTCCGAAGCCGAACCATGTCATAAATGTGGTACTGTTATGAATGAGAAAAGAAGGCGAGACAGAGGTGGTGAATATAGGCCTGTACTTCGCTGTCCCCGCAAGGGTTGTCAAACCTACCGTTCGGTCAGGAAAGGCAACACTTTCTTCCATTATGTGGACATCAACAACAGATTACATTGCAACCTCAGTTTGTGCGAAATTTTAGAGCTAGTGTTCTTTTTCGTAGTGGAAATACCCGTTAGAACCGTGATGACTCTCACAGGAAAGTCTTTTAGAACCGTAAATGACTGGTACATTATGTGCAGAGAGGCTTGTGGGGCCGTTGTCTCTCATCGTACCCAAGGAAAGATGGTTGGCACAGAGGAAAACCCCATCTGTATTGATGAAATGAGATTAATTGGTAGGCGAGGCACACAAAATCGTGGGAGAGGGCTAAATGGTGACCAAAGTCCTCTTCCCAAAGACTGGGAGGCAGGTGCGCCACAGAACAGGAACCATGAAGTCAGAATTGATGGGCCCTGGGTCTTTGGTTTCAAGCAAGGCCCGCACTGTCGGTATTTCTTCGTACAGCGACGTGACAGCAAGACTTTAATTCCCATCATTGAACGCGAATGTGAAGCTGGATCAGTGATTTTTACGGATGATTGGCCTGCCTATCGAAATCTGAAAGACCTTGGTTACCGGCACTTTAAGACGGACCATGAAGAACACCCATCTGATTCAGCTAGAGAAGAATGCTCACGAGAGATTGATCAAGCTCTGGAAACCAAATTACTCAGTTTGAAGAGAACGAGAGCCGTGGAGAAAGACCGATATCAAACGTACCTTGATCACTTTTGTTGGAAAGCGCTTAGAAAAAACGAGGACGACTTGTTTGTGGCCTTTCTATATGATTTAGGAACTATATATCGGGAAAAAGATGTAAGGAAGTAAAGGTTACTATGGCAAAAGCAACATACAACGTGTACAACATCATTTATTATGAATGTGATTTGATGTAAGTGTCAAATTAGGTGAAAATGTAATTTGATTTTTGGTCATTTGTCATGGGAACAAGATGACTTGAATATCAATGAAATGATTATCTTAATTTATTTTCATCAACGTGTACAATCTCATTTATTATGAATGTGATCTGATATAGGTGTCAAATTAGGTGAAAATATAAATGATCTTTGGTCATTTGTCATGGGAACTAGATGACTTGAATATTAATGAAATGATTATCTTCATTTATTTTCATGTTTGATCACTTGATATTTCTTGTATAAATAATATATAATTGATGTTATTAATATATTGCGTCTTCAGCATAGTTTCCATGTGTGTATATACAATGAACATGCAAGAAATAAAATATATTTTTAATATGGTTCTATTATTCAAAATATTTTCCATGCTTATTTGATAATTATTGATAAATTACTCACTATTTCCTTAAAATATTTCATAACAGTTTTAGTTTCCCGTTCTGTTTTAGTATTAATCCCCATTCAAATGGGTTTTGACACAGACAGGTTGGAACTGGGGAATTACGGCGACAGTAATCTGCAGTTTATAGTCTCCGTGTATAATGTTATGGTGCTCTAGACAGCTTCAAGCAAACTTCACTAAGAACTGTTGCTGTCTACGGTATTATGTCTATTAATCCTCGTTCGAATGGGGGTGTACTCAAGCATGCCGGAACTGGGGGATTAAACCTGGATTCCCCCCCAATTAGGGGGTTTACACGGTCAAACGGTTCCTCGAACGCGTTCGATAACCAAATACCCCGTTCACACGTTCGAACATCACTTCAAACACTTGTCTGTCGAACCGCGTTCGACGAACCGTTTGACAGTGCAAACCTCCCCTTAACACCTCACAGTGAGTTCAAACACGGGTTTGCCTTCCCGATTCATATACCCTACTACTGAGCTATTGCGGCTCTGCATGTATTTTCTCACTTTGGACTAGCTGGATATATCTTTATGCTAGGAATATACTCGGATATATTTCCTGAAAAAAATATAAGTCCAGTACAGTACGTGAGGCCGCGGTAGATCAATGGTACAGTGCGTGACTCAGGAAACGACAAATTCTTGTTCGATCCCACGGGGCTTTAGGAAGGGCATATAACCTTAATCCCCCAGCTTCAACAAGTCCGTATCCATCCGCATTCGAATTGGATTAATAGTAACATATAACAGTGCGAAGTACAGAGAGTCTAGAGAGCGAAATGTTGGGCTAATCAAATCTGCCAAACCTTAAAATCAAGGGCTGGAGTCATGCTTGAGTAGTCGAGTCGGGAGGTGTAAAAACAGAGTGCAAGCTAGGAACTAACCATGTTAATATTCTCTCTCTCTCTCTCTCTCTCTCTCTCTCTCTCTCTCTCTCTCTCTCTCTCTCTCTCTCTCTCTCTCTCTCTCTCTCTCTCTCTCAAATTCTAAATCAAACTTTAGCAAAGCATCCATTTATTTCGTCCCTGAAATGTATCAATCTACCAAAAGGCAGGAAAGGAGGATAAAACTATGTCATGGGAAGTACAGAACACTCTCCCTTCACATTAGATTAATTATTTAATCTTTTTTATAAAGCTCTTATAAAAAAGACCGTCATAAGAGACAAAAACACTCAGTCCCCTCACACTATATAATTAATAAAACGTTTTTATACAGTTATCAAGAGCAGTGAATATGCAAAAGACAACAACAATAATAATAATGTCAAATACGGGTTAACCATGACCCGGCCGCCCATGGGTGGATATCTACAACACCGAAAGCTTAATAATATTAGTTATAAAAGAAAGAAAACATTTAATCTCTTCCAATTATATAATGAATTTAACGTTTTTGTAAAGTTATGAAGCTTAAAAGACTCAATGTAAGAACAGAAGAATATTAGAGACTTGAAAGTAATCAACTTTCTTCTTCTGTGTTGTGTGCTATAGGATTTTATAACCTCTTATTGCTAGGATATACCTAATTAGTTATGAAGAAGAAGTAGTAGAAGAAGAAGAAGAAGAAGGAGAGAGAGAGAGAGAGAGAGGAGAGAGAGAGAGAGAGAGAGAGAGAGAGAGAGAGAGAGAGAGAGGAGAGAGAGAGAGAAGGATGTTGGTGGCTTCCATAGCTGTTGTAGTAAAGTGAAGAATCATTTCCTCTCTCTCTCTCTCTCTCTCTCTCTCTCTCTCTCTCTCTCTCTCTCTCTCTCTCTCTCTCTCTCTCTCTCTCTCTCTCTCTCTCTCTCTCTCTCTCTCAAAAGCACAGATATTTTTTTATTTTTTTATTTATTCAGATAACTGTACATGGGGACATGTGCACATGGGCACTCCCAGTCATATTGCAGTTGATAACATTACAATCTATGTGGTTATGTATAAATAACATACTAATAGAATTTGCAATTAATTTAAAATATCATAGCAAGTAATTAATAATAAAATATAGTGTAATAATTGAAGAGTACTTGAAGAGTAATCATTGTGACAATATTTTCAATAGCCCTTGTTGAGTGCTATCATTTAAATTCATTTTTACTTTTCAACAGTACTACTGCAGACAATTTGAAGCAGATATAGAATAACAATTTTCAGGTTAGAATAATAAGTAGGTACATACATATATATATACACACACATACATACACACACACACATATATATATATATATATATATATATATATATATATATATATATATATATATATATATATATATGCATGCATTAATTAGATGAGCAATAGAAACACCACTGGGGCTTCATAGCCATACATATCAAGGAGAGAGAGAGAGAGAGAGAGAGAGAGAGAGAGAGAGAGAGAGAGAGAGAGAGAGAGAGAGAGAGAGAGAGAGAGAGAGAGAGAGAGAGAGAGAGAGAGAGAGAGAGAGAGTTTGTGGTATTCATTTCAGCAAAAGGAGTTATTCGTCCTTACTACAGATAAAGACACATCCATGCATACTCATACACATCATTGTCATCTGAGGGTAACACAGCAGAGGAAAGTGCATGTACTTAATTGCATATACGTACACATATAAACCTGAACATACATACATACATACACATAAACACAGTGCCATATAATGGAGGATAAATTTGGAAGGAAAAGAAAGGGAAAGACTGAAAGCCTCTCCCCCTCTCCACCCTTCAAATTATGTACGTGAGAGAGAATTACGTCAATTAATCCATTATCACTATTATCACAACCATTGCTACCACCATCATGATTATTATTATCATCATTATTATTATTATTATCATTATTATTATTATTATCATTATTATTATTATGT
>JAXCGZ010010253.1:10000-39442 GCA_037179515.1 Halocaridina rubra | reverse complement strand
AAATCATAAAGAGAAACAAAGATGGGGAGTGTTGTCACTTGTCAGAATGATAGGTGCAGCTAAACCCCATAGCTCCTCAGATAGACAATTAAAACCTGAACTTAATTTCCCCATAAATGCTGAAAAAATGACCACCGTCATAATAAGTACCATGGTATATGGCCAGATGATGGACTCCATCATCCCAGGGTCATTTGAGGCCAAAGTCAATGAAATTTACGAACTTAATGGCATACCAAGAATTACTCTTCCAAAAAGCATCCCCAAAAACTCTAACATAACTGTAACAAAAGAACCAGCAGCTGCTTCTGTGCTAGAAACACCAGTAGTAGAAACTGAAGAAAAAATGGACGAAGACACCTCCTCTCAGCCTATTAAAAAACGTCCAAATCAGTCCCCACTAGGAGCAGTCCCCAAACGCACCACAACTGAAAAAACGAAAATGTCCAAATATAGCACAGATCAGCAAAAGTACGAAGAGTCAGCAACAAAACAGAAAGAGAGAACTGAACTTAGGAAAGACCTTAACTTTAAGATAATAGGGAAACTAGATGAACAATTACCCTCCAATATAACTGTAGAAGACATTAGAGATACTTTACTTAAAACCAACAAACTCAAATATGTTTATTATAATGGCAACTACAAACCTCAAGATGTCCACCTTTTCCTAGAACATAATAAAATAGATCTTGCTGACATCAGAATTCAATACCTAGATAAAAAACACTATAACTCAATAGACCAAGGACTACATGTGAGATCAGAGTCCTCCTCAGATTTAAATACTTAACTCACCCTTTATCTTTTAACTGCACTCAATATGGCTAATAAAAATAATAATAATAATAAATTAACTATCATTCAGCATAACGTAATAGCTTGGACTAACATTAGAAGTAATGAATTATATAATGTTTATAGGGAATTTGACCCAGATATCATACTTCTCAATAGTACCTCTAGAACTAGCATTCAAATAAAAATTTTTGGTTATAATATTTATCAAAGAAACTTTTTAAATGAAGCTCACGCAGGTATAGCAATTGCCATCAAACGTAACATTGCTCATAAAATCATAGACGAATTTGATACTGATTTACTAGCACTAGAAATAGAAACCAAAAACGGCCCCATTATTATAGGAACTACTTACTTACCACCCAGAAGACTACAAATCCCATATGAAGACATCTTAAAACTAATTAGGAAAAACATCCCAGCATACCTAATAGGAGATCTTAATGCTAGACATCACACCCTAGGTCACAATACTTGTAATATAACTGGTAACTTTCTAAATAATTTAATGGCCAATAATCTGATTAAAATACTAGGACCTGACTTCAGAACTATGACCCATGGATCTGAATCCTCCAAACCAGATATTATCATTAGTAATAAGAACCATTACCTAAATCACTCAATAGAAAAAGGACCCCTAACCACCTCTGACCATTTACCTCTAATAATTAAGTTCTCAACAGAACCAATAGCTATTAGAACTCCCCCCAGTAGAGATCTTAATAATGTTGACTGGGATAACTTCAAGTCTTTCTTAGAAGACAAATTCACGCACGACATCACAAGTAATACCTCCATTAATAATATTTTTGATATAGAAAAACACTTAAAGCAATGGTATTCCTTAATTCAAAATGCAATAGATAATTATATACCGTTCAAAAAGTCAAAATCCTTACCCCACCCGAAACTAAATAATAAATGTAAAGAACTCCAATATAGATATCAAAGTTTATCAAATAACACTGGCAGAGGTCTCTGGGGTCCCAAAGCTCTAACTGAATTAAGAACTGTAAGAGAAGAACTACAAAAAGAACTAATAGCTTCATATAACAATAACTGGGAAAATGTAATAATGAAACTTCAAAGTAACTCTAAAGATCCCAAAAACTTCTGGTATAACATCAAGAAACTAATGGGTAACAGTAAAGAAACCACGCCGTACCTAATAGACAATAACAATAATAATAATAAACTTTTCACCAGTAAAGAAAAAGAAGAAAAATTCAGAAAGACTTGGGAAACTATATTTAATATTAGTGCTGAAGAAAATCTAAACTATGACTTAGCCCATGAAAGAACTGTATGTAACTTTTTGAAAGAAAACGCAAATATAATCACTCCCTTATTTAACGTAGACTTAAATAGATTAACTCCAGGAGATGATCTAACATCTCCTATTACTATAGCCGACATCAAAGATATTATAAAAAGTATGAAAAACAAAGCCCCTGGACATTCAGGCATTAACAAACTAATAATATCCCACCTGCCTAATATAGCTATTCACGAATTATTAGATATTTTTAACTCTTGTTTATCCATAGGTTATTTCCCAACAAAATTTAAATTGTCAATAATGATTTTTATACCTAAACCTGGAAAAAGCACCACCTCAGCTAATAATTATCGTCCTATATCTCTCCTAGAAGTCCCAGGGAAAATATTTGAAAAAATACTACATACTAGAGTCTATAATTATCTAGAAATAAATGACTGTTTTCCCCCTAACCAGCACGGGTTTAGAAGAGGAAGAGGTACTCATACTGCACTAACATACTTATATGAAAAAATAGCCATCTCGCAAAAGCTCAGGCAAAAGTGCAATGCCCTGAGCAGGGATGTTTCCTCTGCTTTTGACAAAGTATGGAGAGATGGACTCAGATATAAAATCATAGAACTCCAGTTACCCCCACTAATAACTAAAATCTTATCAGATTTCATATCTAATAGAAAGTCAATTATCAAAATTAATGAATATTTAGGTACTCAATTTGAACTTAGAGCAGGGGTCCCTCAAGGATCAAACCTGAGTCCACTCCTCTATGCTATATTCACGAGAGATATACCCAAACCAGGTATAGGTTGTTCAACTATTATATTTGCAGATGACATCACTCAAGTAATTCCGGATTATAATAAAAGATTTCTAGCACTTAAAACTCAGAGGGAAATACTTAGAATAAACGAATACGAGAAAAAATGGAAAATTAAAACTAATATTAACAAATTCCAACTTCTATCTATTTCTGCTCTTAAACCATCTGATGTAATAATAAATAACAATAGAATAAATTTCTCCAACAGTCTGAAAACCTTGGGCTTTACAATTAACAGAACAGGAATGAAAGCTCACATAAAAAATAGAATAATTCAAAGTAAACTTGCCTCCACAAAGTTACGTAGATTTAACCTGCTCAAAACTAAAAACAGAGTCACCCTATATAAAACTTTAGTAAGACCTATCTTAATATACCCCCCAATTCCAACCTGCATCTTACCAAAAAGTAAACTTTTAAGTCTCCAAGCTATCCAAAATCTAAATTTAAGAAGAATTCTCTCTGAAACCCCACCATACATAGAGAGAATGGAAGAAATTCATAAGAACCTCAAAGTCGAACCAATTAACACCTATATTTATAAATTAGCATCCAGAACCTGGGGTAAAATGGAAATCGATTTTGAAGAATTCCTTCAAGAAACTAATGCTTTGAACACTTTAAAATACGAATTTATCAATGACCACGCCTGGTGGAAAAGAATTTCTCCGTTTTTTTTTGGGACATCCACCTGAACCTATATATAGCAATTAAATAAAAATCTTCAAAAATTCCTCATCATTACCAAAAAAAAAAAAAAAAAAAGAGAAAGTAATACTGGGACAGTAAAATCATATCTAATAAAAACTTAGCAAGAGGGTTTGCCCCTCTCTATTAACTCTTACTTCCTTAAATTTCGTGCTTACCCCTCCAATCCTTCCCATCCTTTACCCCCCTCTCTCCTTACCCAACCAATCCTATCCCATCCCAGTCAGTCAGTCAGATACCTATCTTCAAAAAGGGAAGGAGGGATACGGCTCTGAACTATAGACCAGTTTCCTTGACCAGCATAGTTTGCAAAGTTATGGAGAAACTACTAAGGAAACATATCTCTTTTCACTTGGAATCCTTCAACTTTTTGTCAGTGAGGCAACATGGCTTCAGAGAAGGTAGATCAACAGTAACAAACTTATTAGAATTTTATGATGAGGTAAGCCGAATCTTACTGGAAAGAGAGGGCTGGGCAGATTGCATATTCCTAGACTTCCAGAAAGCGTTTGACACTGTTACACACGGGAGACTTATTAGGAAGCTGCAAGCAATGGCTAGAATAGGTGGAAATGTCTTGGAATGGATAAAAACTTACTTAGAAGGAAGGGAACGGAGGGTTAGAGTAAGACACTCAGTGTCTGAATGGAGAAGAGTTAGTAGTGACGTTCCACAGGGTTCAGTTTTAGGGCCACTTTTGTTCCTTGTATATGTAAATGACCTACCAGAGTCTGTAAATTCATTCATGAATATGTTTGCAGATGATGCAAAGATTGTGAAGAAAGTAAAAAACGAGAACAATGGTAGAGAACTTCAGGAGGATCTAAATAGTCTGCATGAGTGGTCAGAAAAGTGGCTAATGAAATTCAATACTTCAGAATGTAAGGTAATGAGAATGGGTACAAGTGCAAGAAGGCCCAAGCTTGACTACTCGGTGGCTGGAGTACAACTTCAAGAGACAGAAAATGAGAGAGATCTAGGAGTAAACATTCTGGCAGGTTTGTCTCCAGAAATACATATAAATGGCATAGTAAGAGCAGCATATGCATTCTTAGCAAATGTAAGGGTAGCCTTCAGGTACATGGACAAGGAAATGTTCTGAAATAGTTATTTAACCTATGTAAGGCCAAAACTCGAATATGCAGCCCCCTTTAGGAATCCACACTTGAAAAAACACATAGCTAAGCTTGAAAAAGTTCAAAGACATGCCACGAAACTGGTGCCAGAAAAACGCAATCTCTGTTATGATGAGAGGCTGAGAGAATTAGACTTACCATCACTCGAAGCTAGAAGATTGAGGGGGGATTTGGTGACAGCCTTTAAATTCCTTCATGCTTATGATAGAGTGGATAGGGATCGATATTTTGATATGGCTGGCTCTAGAACAAGAGGTCATAGTTTGAAGCTTGGTAAGAAAACTTCTTTGCAGGATGTAAGGAAATACTTTTTCATTGTAAGAGTAGTTGATAATTGGAATTGGCTAAGCGAGGAGGTAGTTAACGCTATCTCAATCCATAGTTTTAAGGACAGGTATGGTAAGTATCACTAAGTATATAATGGAACCGATCAGGAGACGGGAAGATACGAGCTTTGGGCTCTTTCCCGTAAACACAATTATGTAAATACAATTAGGTAAATACACACACACACACACACACACACACACACACACACACACACACACACACACACACATATATATATATATATATATATATATATATATATATATATATATATATATATATATATATATATATATATATATATATATATATATATATATATATATATATATATATGGGTTCGAAGAAAACATAAAGAGAAACAAAGATGGGGAGTGTTGTGAATTGTCAGATGTGAAGGGATAATAAGACATGTAACGAATATCCAAGAATATTAGGTGCTGACATAGGCATAGAAAGAGAATCGTAACTGATGGAAAACTTAACATCGAACTGTCCTTTACAGTCTTATTTAAGGCCACAAGACCCTTCAGCTGTAGTATCACAACAGGTGGTTGATGCCATGGGCCATCCTACTACATGGTGTAATATATATATATATATATATATATATATATATATATATATATATATATATATATATATATATATATATATATATATATATATATATATGTGTGTGTATATGTATATATACATATACATATATATATATATATATATATATATATATATATATATATATATATATATATATATATATATATATATATATATATATATATATATTATATATATATATATATATATATATATATATATATATATATATATATATATATATATATATATATATATATATATATATATAATTGGAATTCGCTAAGCAAGGAGGTAGTTAATACTATCTCAATCAATAGTTTTAAGGACAGGTATGATAAGTATCACTAAGTACAAAATGGGACCGATCAGGAGACGGGAAGATACGAGCTTTGAGCTCTTTCCCGTAAACACAAATAGGCAATTGCAATTAGGTAATTACATATATATATATATATATATATATATATATATATATATATATATATATATATAGTCACCGTGGCTCAAGCGGTAGCGTCCGCGACTCTGAGTCGGCAGGTCGAGGGTTTGCGCCCCGTCATGGTCTAAGGTTAGCAAGGGCATGCACTCAGGGTAACGATTACATCTGCCAAAACAAGTTCTTCGCAAGAAGGCAACCGTCCTAGCCCTTGGTAGAAAAGGGAGTCCGTGACGTAAAACCGGAACAATAACAGCAACATATATATATATATATATATATATATATATATATATATATATATATATATATATATATATATATATATATATATATATATATATATATATATATATATATATATATATATATATATATATACATATATATGCACACACACAACTTCAAGAGACAGAAAATGAGAGAGATCTAGGAGTAAACATACTGGCAGATTTGTCTCCAGAAATACATATAAATGGCATAGTAAGGGCAGCATATGCATTCTTATCAAATGTAAGGGTAGCCTTCAGGCACATGGACAAGGAAATGTTCAGAAATATTTATGTAACCTATGTGAGGCCAAAACTCGAATATGCAGCCCCCTTTTGGAATCCGCACTTGAAAAAGCACATAGCTAAGCTTGAAAAAGTTCAAAGACATGCCACGAAACTGGTGCCAGAAATACGCAATCTCAGTTATGATGAGAGGCTGAGGGAATTAGACTTACCATCACTCGAAGCTAGAAGAGTGAGGGGGGATATGGTGACAGTCTTTAAATTCCTTCATGGTTATGATAGAGTGGATAGGGATCGATATTTTGATATGGCTGGCTCTAGAACTAGAGGTCATAGTTTGAAGCTTCGTAAGAAAACTTTTTCGCAGGATGTAAGGAAATACTTTTTCAGTGTAAGAGTAGTTGATAATTGGAATTGGCTAAGCGAGGAGGTAGTTAATGGTATCTCAATCCATAGTTTTAAGGACAGGTATGATAAGTATCACTAAGTATAAAATGGAACCGATCAGGAGACGGGAAGATACGAGCTTTGGGCTCTTTTACGTAAACACAATTAGGTAATCACAATTAGGTAATCACACAAACACACACACACACACAGGAGAGAAAGGAACTAGAAAAAAGAATAAAGAAGCTGGAAGGGGAAAAGAGTCAACTAGAATCTAGAATTTCTAAACAAGAAGATAAAAACAAACAGCTGAATGACAACCTAAAGGAATTAGATGTTAGTTCACTGCTCTCTTCTGAGAGAGACGAGATTGCTGCTTGCAATGTCCAGATTAAGGAAAACATTGAACAGTTCAGAAAAGAGTTCCAGGAGCTGAATATGGAAAATGATGCCATGAAAACTTCCTTTGCTGATGCACTAAAGGGGAATGTGGCAGTAAAAGAGGCTGTAAAGGTGGTGACACTGTAAAACATACAAACAGTTGACTATAAAGAGACAGTAATCAAAAAAATGAAAGACGTTGTGATGGAAAGGGCAAACCCACTCATCAGACAGGCACTTGATAAGGAGAAGACAGTGGTAATCTCAGGCATAAGCGAATCCCAGGAGCCAACATGGCAGGGGAGACTTGAAGAAAATAAAGCTAGGGTTGTAGACCTGATAAGAAAGCTTGGAGTAGTATGTGGTCCTGAGGATATTGTAAACATACACCAACTAGGTAAATATTCGAGGGAAGGAAAGCCGAGACCAACAAAAGTAACCTTTGAGAGAGGGGAAACATGTAGAGAAATATTGTTGAGAAAAAAAAGTCTAAAAGACCTTCAAGAATTCAAAGAAGTGTTCATTAGACGATACAGAACACAGGAAGAGATGGGAAAGATCAAAAACTTGTTGCAAGAGGCAAGAAGTTTAAATGATGAAAGAAATGAAGAAGAGAAGAAAAATTTTCATTACACAGTTCTTCCAGACAAAGGGGTGATAAAGAAGATAATGACAGAAGATCAGGGGATGGGGTCTCATTAAGATTGTTATACACAAATGCTGATGGATTAGCTGGTAAGGCAGTAGAATTAAAAGATAGGATTTACAACAGTAAGGCAGATATAGTAGCAATTACAGAGACTAAGTTGAGTGAGGACATAAACAGTGTCACAGTTTTTCCTAAGGGCTTCAGAATACTAAGGGTTGAAAGATCTGAGAGGACTGGTGGAGGGATAGCACTGCTCATAAGTGAAAGGATTCAAGTCGAAGAAATAAACTTGGCTATAGAAAGTGAGTTCAAGGAATTTCTTGTTGCTCGCATAAATACTGGGTCAGAGAGCATTATAATAACTGTTGTATACAACCCACCAAGGAACCAAAATAGGCTTGAAGTTTATGAGGAAAGTCATATAGGTACTATTGAAGTCATAAACTCAGTTGTTAACATGGCACGGGAAAAAAAATGTAGGATTTTGATTATGGGAGGCTTCAATCATAAAGAGATAGATTGGATAAATCTTGACCCACACAGTGGTGAGGACTCATTCGGGGCAAGATTCCTAGATTGCGTACAAGGGAATTTCCTACACCAACATGTAATGGAACCAACAAGGGCCAGGGGTGGGGATGAGCCATCACTACTTGATCTAGTGTTCACAGATAATGTGTTGGATATTGAAAAAATTGAGTATGAACCACCAATTGGAAAGAGTGATCACTGTGTGTTGTTGATGATGGAGTATATCATTGAAGATATTCTTCCTGAGAGTAGAGGCACTGAGGACATGAGGAGGAACTATCCGAAAGGAGATTACATCAAAATGAATGAGCTTTTTGCAGTTATTGACTGGAAAACCTTATTTTACAACAAATCTGTACAAGAAATGTATGACATCTTTTGTGAGAAATATGGGAAGATAGTAGATTGCTGCATACCTGTCACCAAAGTAGGTGTAATTCATGCCAGAGAGAAATGGTTCGATAATGGGTGTAAAAGAGCTAAGGAGTGGAGAGACAAATGCTGGAAAAGGAATAGGAGGAGAAAAAACATAAATGCCTGGCAAACCTACAAAAGAGCAAGAAATGACTACCTAAGTAAAAGGAGAGAGGCAGAGAGAGACTATGAGAGGGACATCACCAGGAAGGCTAAAGAAAATCCCAAGCTTTTCCACAGCTTTATCAGAGGAAAACTGAAGGTAAAAGAACAGGTTTTAAGGCTAAAGAGAGCGGATGGAAGCATCACTGAGACGGATGAAGAGATCTGCAAAGAATTGAACAAGGAGTTTCAGTCAGTATTTACAGTAGAAAATACCCCACCCCCTCAGATTGCAGTGATAGAAGCTCAAGGGCCGGTATTAGAGAACATCAACCTTACAGCCACAGAGGTATGCAAAGCGCTGATGGATTTAGATGTTCATAAAGCTACAGGTCCTTATGACATATCCCCTCATGTGCTTAAAAAATGCGCAAACACAATATCAGTGGCACTAAGTATCATATTTAAGGAGTCACTGGAGTCGGGGGAGATTCCAAGATGCTGCAAACAAGCAAATGTGATACCTATCTTCAAAAAGGGAAGGAGGGATACGGCTCTGAACTATAGACCAGTTTCCTTGACCAGCATAGTTTGCAAAGTTATGGAGAAACTACTAAGGAAACATATCTCTCTTCACTTGGAATCCTTCAACTTTTTGTCAGTGAGGCAACATGGCTTCAGAGAAGGTAGATCAACAGTAACAAACTTATTAGAATTTTATGATGAGGTAAGCCAAATCTTACAGGAAAGAGAGGGCTGGGCAGATTGCATATTCCTAGACTTCCAGAAAGCGTTTGACACTGTTCCACATGGGAGACTTATTAGGAAGCTGCAATCAATGGCTAGAATAGGTGGAAATGTATTGGAATGGATAAAAACTTACTTAGAAGGAAGGGAACAGAGGGTTAGAGTAAGACACTCAGTGTCTGAATGCAGAAGAGTTAGTAGTGGAGTTCCACAGGGTTCAGTTTTAGGGCCACTTTTGTTCCTTGTATATGTAAATGACCTACCAGAGTCTGTAAATTCATTCATGAATATGTTTGCAGATGATGCAAAGATTGTGAAGAAAGTCAAAAACGAGAACAATGGTAGAGAACTTCAGGAGGATCTAAATAATCTGCATGAGTGGTCAGAAAAGTGGCTAATGAAATTCAATACTTCAAAATGTAAGGTAATGAGAATGGGTACAAGTGCAAGAAGGCCCAAGCTTGACCACTCGGTGGCTGGAGTACAACTTCAAGAGACAGAAAATGAGAGAGATCTAGGAGTAAACATACTGGCAGATTTGACTCCAGAAATACAAATAAATGGCATAGTAAGGGCAGCATATGCATTCTTATCAAATGTAAGGGTAGCCTTCAGGTACATGGACAAGGAAATGTTCAGAAATATTTATGTAACCTATGTGAGGCCAAAACTCGAATATGCAGCCCCCTTTTGGAATCCGCACTTGAAAAAGCACGTAGCTAAGCTTGAAAAAGTTCAAAGACATGCCACGAAACTGGTGCCAGAAATGCGCAATCTCAGTTATGATGAGAGGCTGAGGGAATTAGACTTACCGTCACTCGAAGGTAGAAGAGTGAGGGGGGGATATGGTGACAGTCTTTAAATTCCTTCAAGGTTATGATAGAGTGGATAGGGATCGATATTTTGATATGGCTGGCTCTAGAACTAGAGGTCATAGTTTGAAGCTTGGTAAGAAAACTTCTTTGCAGGATGTAAGGAAATACTTTTTCAGTGTAAGAGTAGTTGATAATTGGAATTGGCTAAGCGAGGAGGTAGTTAATGGCATCTCAATCCATAGTTTTAAGGACAGGTATGATAAGTATCACTAAGTCTAAAATGGAACCGATGAGGAGACGGGAAGATACGAGCTTTGGGCTCTTTCCCGTAAACACAATTAGGTAATCACACAGGACAGGCATGATAAGTATCACTAAGTACAAAATGGAACTAATCAGGAGACGGGATGATACGAGCTTTGGGCTCTTTCCCGTAAGCACAATTAGGTAATCATAATTAGTTTATAACACACGCACACACACACACACACACACACACACACACACACATCAAAAACTTGTTGCAAGAGGCAAGAAGGTTAAATGATGAAAGAAATGAAAAAGAGAAGAAAAATTTTCATTACAGAGTTCTTCCAGACAAAGTGGAGATAAAGAAGATAATGACAGAACATCATGGGATGGGGCCTCATTAAGATTGTTATACACAAATGCTGATGGATTAGCTGGTAAGGCAGTAGAATTAAAAGATAGGATTCACAACAGTAAGGCAGATATAGTAGCAATTACAAAGACTAAGTTGAGTGAGGACATAAACAGTGTCACAGTTTTTCCTAAGGGTTTCAGAATACTAAGGGTTGAAAGATCTGAGAGGACTGGTGGAGGGATAGCACTGCTCATAAGTGAAAGGATTCAAGTTGAAGAAATAAACTTGGCTATAGAAAGTGAGTTCAAGGAATTTCTTGTTGCTCGCATAAATACTGGGTCAGAGAGCATTATAATAACTGTTGTATACAACCCACCAAGGAACCAAAATAGGCTTGAAGTTTATGAGGAAAGTCATATAGGTACTATTGAAGTCATAAACTCAGTTGTTAACATGGCACGGGATAAAAAATGTAGGATTTTGATTATGGGAGACTTTAATCATAAAGAGATAGATTGGATAAATCTTGACCCACACAGTGGTGAGGACTCATTCGGGGCAAGATTCCTAGATTGCGTACAAGGGAATTTCCTACACCAACATGTAATGGAACCAACAAGGGCCAGGGGTGGGGATGAGCCATCACTACTTGATCTAGTGTTCACAGATAATGTGTTGGATATTGAAAAAATTGAGTATGAACCACCAATTGGAAAGAGTGACCACTGTGTGTTGTTGATGGAGTATATCATTGAAGATATTCTTCCTGAGAGTAGAGGCACTGAGGACATGAGAAGGAACTATCCGAAAGGAGATTACATCAAAATGAATGAGCTTTTTGCAGTTATTGACTGGAGAACCTTATTTTACAACAAATCTGTACAAGAAATGTATGACATCTTTTGTGAGAAATATGGGAAGATAGTAGATTGCTGCATACCTGTCACCAAAGTAGGTGTAATTCATGCCAGAGAGAAATGGTTCGATAATGGGTGTAAAAGAGCTAAGGAGTGGAGAGACAAATGCTGGAAAAGGTATAGGAGGAGAAAAAACATAAATGCCTGGCAAACCTACAAAAGAGCAAGAAATGACTACCTAAGTAAAAGGAGAGAGGCAGAGAGAGACTATGAAAGGGACATCACCAGGAAGGCTAAAGAAAATCCCAAGCTTTTCCACAGCTTTATCAGAGGAAAACTGAAGGTAAAAGAACAGGTTTTAAGGCTAAAGAGAGCGGGTGGAAGCATCACTGAGACGGATGAAGAGATCTGCAAAGAATTGAACAAGGAGTTTCAGTCAGTATTTACAGTAGAAAATACCCCACCCCCTCAGATTGCAGTGATAGAAGCTCAAGGGATGGTATTAGAGAACATCAACCTTACAGCCACAGAGGTATGCAAAGCGCTGATGGATTTAGATGTTCATAAGGCTACAGGTCCCGATGACATATCCCCTCATGTGCTTAAAAAATGCGCAAACACAATATCAGTGGCACTAAGTATCATATTTAAGGAGTCACTGGAGTCGGGGGAGATTCCAAGATGCTGCAAACAAGCAAATGTGATACCTATCTTCAAAAAGGGAAGGAGGGATACGGCTCTGAACTATAGACCAGTTTCCTTGACCAGCATAGTTTGCAAAGTTATGGAGAAACTACTAAGGAAACATATCTCTCTTCACTTGGAATCCTTCAACTTTTTGTCAGTGAGGCAACATGGCTTCAGAGAAGGTAGATCAACAGTAACAAACTTATTAGAATTTTATGATGAGGTAAGCCAAATCTTACAGGAAAGAGGGGGCTGGGCAGATTGCATATTCCTAGACTTCCAGAAAGCGTTTGACACTGTTCCACATGGGAGACGTATTAGGAAGCTGCAATCAATGGCTAGAATAGGTGGAAATGTATTGGAATGGATAAAAACTTACTTAGAAGGAAGGGAACAGAGGGTTAGAGTAAGACACTCAGTGTCTGAATGGAGAAGAGTTAGTAGTGGAGTTCCACAGGGTTCAGTTTTAGGGCCACTTTTGTTCCTTGTATATGTAAATGACCTACCAGAGTCTGTAAATTCATTCATGAATATGTTTTCAGATGATGCAAAGATTGTGAAGAAGGTAAAAAACGAGAACAATGGTAGAGAACTTCAGGAGGATCTAAATAATCTGCATGAGTGGTCAGAAAAGTGGCTAATGAAATTCAATACTTCAAAATGTAAGGTAATGAGAATGGGTACAAGTGCAAGAAGGCCCAAGCTTGACTACTCGGTGGCTGGAGTACAACTTCAAGAGACAGAAAATGAGAGAGATCTAGGAGTAAACATTCTGGCAGATTTGTCTCCAGAAATACATATAAATGGCATAGTAAGAGCAGCATATGCATTCTTATCAAATGTAAGGGTAGCCTTCAGGCACATGGACAAGGAAATGTTCAGAAATATTTATGTAACCTATGTGAGGCCAAAACTCGAATATGCAGCCCCCTTTTGGAATCCGCACTTGAAAAAGCACATAGCTAAGCTTGAAAAAGTTCAAAAACATGCCACGAAACTGGTGCCAGAAATGCGCAATCTCAGTTATGATGAGAGGCTAAGGGAATTAGACTTACCATCACTCGAAGGTAGAAGAGTGAGGGGGGGATATGGTGACAGTCTTTAAATTCCTTCATGGTTATGATAGAGTGGATAGGGATCGATATTTTGATATGGCTGGCACTAGAACTAGAGGTCATAGTTTGAAGCTTGGTAAGAAAACTTCTTCGCAGGATGTAAGGAAATACTTTTTCAGTGTAAGAGTAGTTGATAATTGGAATTCGCTAAGCGAGGAGGTAGTTAATGCTATCTCAATCCATAGTTTTAAGGACGGGTATGATAAGTATCACTAAGTATAAAATGGAACCGATGAGGAGACGGGAAGATACGAGCTTTGGGCTCTTTCCCGTAAACACAATTAGGTAATCACAATTAGGTAATCACACACACACACACACACACACACACACACACACACACACATATATATATATATATATATATATATATATATATATATATATATATATATATATATATATATATATATATATATATATATATATATATATATATATATTACTTTATTTTGAGATCATGACCAGAATAAAAATGATAAAAGAGACCAACATTACTAACTGAACTCCTTTTGATATTTCGAGTCGAAAGTATTTTCACATTTCACATCCAAAGAGATTTCAATCTAAAACTAAACAGATTTATTTATCTTATCGTTCACTGAATAATGATTATACTAGTAAATACAAATATACAACAACATCAACAACAGTAACTATTACTCCTACAACTTCTATATAATAATAATAATAATAATAATAATAATAATAATAATAATAATAATAATAATAATAATAATAATAATAATAATGATAATAATAATAATAATAATAATAATAATAATAATAATAATAATAATAATAATAATAATAATAATAATAATAATAATAATAATAATAATAATAATGGTAATTATAATTAAAAACATGTGAACTTTAAGGCACTTAAATAACTTAACCTTGTTCGTAAAATGGCTAAAAATATTGAAAATATTAGGAAAAATTTTAATTCTTCAGATGTTTTGTAAATTAGGTGAGTGTTCTGTGTGTTTGGTATATTTAGCAGCTTTTTCTTAATTTACATTCCATTAAAAACTACGATTATGATATTCAGGACTAATTAACGCAATTTTCTTTTGGAACCCTAATTTTCATGCAATTTATGTAAATGTCAAGTTCAGACGAGATATTTTGATGCATGTGACTCGCGTCTATCATAAAAAGTCCAATTACACTAAAACTCGACACGTGCTGTTTTTCAAGGTTAACATGTCATTTAGACCAAGTTTTGTATTCGCGTTAATATAAGAGCCAACAAAAAGAACTTTGAAATGCTTAGGAAAGAGGGTTTAACACTTTCCTCATTGAATGTTCTACTTCATTCTCCAACATAACATCTCAACTCTCCTATAGAGTTTACATATCTAAGAGTTCCAAAGCTTTTATTAATGATTCTACTCTGACTAGTAAAGGTGCTATACATTCTTACTTCATCTGTAGTAGTACAATCATTCCACTCGGACTATACGTAACTCTCCAAGCAATAAATGCTTTGAATTCAAAGTCTGCATAAATTTTAATGTATGATAACTATATTCATGAGTCATAAGGACTATTTTCAGCAAAAATATACTCAGATTACGATAGATGAAATAATTATTGCGCTTTTCACTCCAAAGGTCAATCTTTTCAGGCATATTCACTTACGTATATATATATATATATATATATATCGGATAATCCAATTTCATATCCCAGACATCCTGTTAGGATGAGAAAAAAAAAAAACAGTCTAATTTCTCTTAATAAAATCATCAGGCATTATGATATATATATATATATATATATATATATATATATATATATATATATATATATATATATATATATATATATATATATATATATATACATACATACATACATACATACATACATACATACATACATACATACATACATACATACATACATACATACATACATACATACATACATACATACATACATACATACATACATACATATATATATATATATATATATATATATATATATACATACATATATATATATATATATATATATATATATATATATATATATATATATATATATATATTATATATACAATTAGGTAATTATACAAACACACACACACTGTGTGTTGTTGATGGAGTATATCATTGAAGATGTTCTGCCTGAGAGTAGAGGCATTGAGGACTAGAGGAGCAACTATCCGAAAGGATATTACATCAAAATGAATGAGCTTTTTGCAGTTATTGACCGGAGAACCCTGTTAAAAAACAAATCTGTACAAGAAATGCACGACATCTTTTGTGAGATATGGGAAGATAGTAGATTGCTGCATACCTGTCACCAAAGTAGGTGTAATTCATGCTAGAGAGAAATGGTTCGATAATAAGTGTAAAAGAGCTAGGGTGTGGAAAAACAAAATGCTGGAAAAGGTATAGGAGAAAAAGTATAAATGCCTGGCAGACTTACAAAAGAGCAAGAAATGATTACCTAAGTAAAAGAAGAGAGGAAGAGAGAGACTATGAAAGGGACATCACCAGGGAGGCTAAAGAAAATCCCAATCTTTTCCACAGCTTTATCAGAGGAAAACTAAAGGTAAAAGAACAGGCTATAAAGCTTAAGAGAGCAGATGGAAGCATCACTGAGACAGATGAAGAGATCTGCAAAGAATTGAACAAGGAGATTCAGTCAGTATTTACAGTAGAAAATACCCCACCCCTTCAGTTTGCAGACATAGAAGCTCATGGGCAGATATTAGAGAACATCATCCTTTCAGCCACAGAGGTATGAAAAGCGCTAATAGAGTTAGAAGTCCATAAAGCTACAGGTGTTGATAATGTATCCCCTCATGTGCCTAAAAAATGCGCAAATTCAATATCAGTGGCACTAAATATCATATTTAAAAAGTTGCTGGAGTTAGGGGAGATTCCAAGATACTGGAAACAAGCGAACGTGATACCTATCTTCAAAAAGGGAAGGAGGGATATGGCTCTAAACTATAGACCTGTTTCCTTGACCAGCATAGTTTGCAAAGTTATGGAGAAACTACTAAGGAAACATATCTATCTTCACTTGGAATCCTTCAACTTTTTGTCAGTGAGACAACATGGCTTCAGAAAAGGTAGATCAACAGTAACAAACATAATAGAATTTTATGATGAGGTAAGCCAAATCTTACAGGAAAGAGAGGGCTGGGCAGATTGCATGTTCCCAGACTTCCAGAAAGCATTTGACACTGTCACACACGGGAGACTTATTAACAAGCTACAAGCAATGGCTAGAATAGGTATAAATGTCTTGAAATGGATTAAAACATACTTAGAAGGAAAGGAACAGAGGGTTAGAGTAAGACACTCAGTGTCTGAATGTAGAAGAGTTAGTAGTGGAGTTCCACAGGGTTCAGCTTTAGGGCCACTTTTGTTCCTTGTATATGTAAATGACCTACCAGAGTATGTAAATTCATTCTTGAATATCTTTGCAGATGAAGCAAAGATTGTGAAGAAAGTAAAAAACTAGAACAATGATAGAAAACTTCAGGATGATCTAAATAGTCTGCATGAATGGTCAGAGAAGTGGCTAATGAAATTCAATACTTCAAAATGTAAGGTAATGAGAATGGATACAAGTGCAAGAAGGCCCAAGCTTGACTACTTGGTGGCAGGAGTACAACTTCAAGAGACAGAGAATGAGAGAGATCTAGGAGTAAAATACTGACGGATTTGTCTCCAGAAATGCATATAAATGGCATAGTAAGGGCAGCATATGTTTTCTTAACAAATGTAAGGGTAGCCGTTATGCACATGGATAAGGAAATGTTCAGAAATATTTATGCTCCTATGTGAGGTCAAGACTTGAATATGCAGCCCCTTTTGGAATCCGCACTTGAGAAGCACGTAGTTAAGCCTGAAAAAGTTCAAAGACACGCCAAGAAACTGGTGCCAGAAATACGAAATCTCATCTATGATGAGAGGCTGAGGGACTTAAACTTACCAATCACTCGAAGCTAGGAGATTGAGGGGGGATATGGTGACAGTCTTTAAATTTCTTCATGGTTATGACAGAGTGGATAGGGATCGATATTTTGATATGGCTGGCACTAGAACTAAAGGTCATAGTTTGAAACTTCGTAAGAAAACTTCTTTGCGGGATGTAAGGAAATACATTTTAGTGTAAGTAGTTGATAATTGTAAATGACTAAGCGAGGAGGTAGTTGATGCTAACTAAGTCTATAGTTTTAGGCATATATATATATATATATATATATATATATATATATATATATATATATATATATATATATATATATATATATATATATATATATATATATAATCAACTAAACACATTAACATATGTGAAAACATAAATCATATTTTACCCCTGACCGGAACGCGTACTTAAGGCACATAATTACTGCACCAAGCCGCTACCACTACACCACTGAAAGTCTAAAGAAGAAGCCAACCTTACAGCTAACTGCTACTAGGAATGAACGCATTCTCTCTGAATGCATTTTTGTTCACATTGCAGCTTCTTACCTCACTCGTGGCTTCGTTTTTCACATTTAATTCGAAACCCCGCTATATACGCATTAATAATAATCAAATGAACACATTAACTTATCTGAACACATATATCATATATTTTACCCCTTCATTGGTGTAGAGGTAGAGCCTTGGGATCTGTAATTATGTGTCTTGGATTCGAGACCCAGTCAGAATTAAAATATGATTCATATATATATATATATATATATATATATATATATATATATATATATATATATATATATATATATATATATATATATATATATATATATATATATATATATATGTATATCCATACTGAATAGGTACTCAGAGCGACACAAAAATAGTATATTTTAATTTAAATATTGATATATAGATTTAGCTTCGCATTTAGTAACAGTAATTAAGAGTAATTTACAGCTGGCTTCTACTGATCACTGCATAAATTATCACGAGAATAATATTGGTATATGTGAATTAATATCATAAAGCCTTTTACCTTGACCTTTATGATATCATTTACCAACTACACGGCATAAAAATATATGTAATTAAGCAAAATACCATGGTCAAGTTTTTAAGTTAAGATGTGTGTTACCAGAAAAGAGATAAACTGAGTCACTAAATAGCACTTATATGGAGATATAAAAATTCTGTGTGAAGCTTAATTAAAAGTTGTTGTTTTTTTTTCCCTCTTTCTCGTCTTCTTTCTATATTCTGTGAGAGGGAGAACATAAAAATGAGGCCATCTCTGTCCCAAACCTCTCCCATCCATGAGTCGGTAGGAGGGGTAGCCATTAGGAGACTTAAACAGAAAATCAAGAATTTAGAGGAAATGGTTATAAGTCTTGATGATAAAATTCGGAATATGGATGGAGAAATGAAAGAGAATGAAACACTCAGAGAGCAAATAAGATCTTTGGAGGAAGCAAATAAAGTACAAGGGCAGGAGAGAAAGGAACTAGAAAAAAGAATAAAGAAGATGGAAGGGGAAAAGAGTCAACTAGAATCTAGAATTTCTAAACAAGAAGATAAAAACAAACAGCTGAATGACAACCTAAAGGAATTAGATGTTAGTTCACTGCTCTCTTCTGAGAGAGAAGAGATTGCTGCTTGGAATGTCCAGATTAAGGAAAACATTGAACAGTTCAGAAAAGAGTTCCAGGAGCTGAATATGGAAAATGATGCCATGAAAACTTCCTTTGCTGATGCACTAAAGGGGAATGTGGCAGTAAAAGAGGCTGTAAAGGTGGTGGCACTGGAAAACATACAAACAGTTGACTATAAAGAGACAGTAATCAAAAAAATTAAAGACGTTGTGATGGAAAGGGCAAACCCACTCATCAGACAGGCACTTGATAAGGAGAAGACAGTGGTAATCTCAGGCATAAGCGAATCCCAGAGCTAACATGGCAGGGGAGATTTGAAAAAAAATAAAGCTAGGGTTGTAGACCTGATAAGAAAGCTTGGAGTAGTATGTGGTCCTGAGGATATTGTAAACATACACCAACTAGGTAAATATTCGAGGGAAGGAAAGCCGAGACCAACAAAAGTAGCCTTTGAGAGAGGGGAAACATGTAGAGAAATATTGTTGAGAAAAAAAAGTCTAAAAGACCTTCAAGAATTCAAAGAAGTGTTCATTAGATGATACAGAACACAGGAAGAGATGGGAAAGATCAAAAACTTGTTGCAAGAGGCAAGAAGGTTAAATAAGGAAAGAAATGAAGAAGAGAAGAAAAATTTTCATTACAGAGTTCTTCCAGACAAAGGGGAGATAAAGAAGATAATGACAGAAGATCAGGGGATGGGGCCTCATTAAGATTGTTATACACAAATGCTGATGGATTAGCTGGTAAGGCAGTAGAATTAAAAGATAGGATTCACAACAGTAAGGCAGATATAGTAGCAATTACAGAGACTAAGTTGAGTGAGGACATAAACAGTGTCACAGTTTTTCCTAAGGGCTTCAGAATACTAAGGGTTGAAAGATCTGAGAGGACTGGTGGAGGGATAGCACTGCTCATAAGTGAAAGGATTCAAGTCGAAGAAATAAACTTGGCTATAGAAAGTGAGTTCAAGGAATTTCTTGTTGCTCGCATAAATACTGGGTCAGAGAGCATTATAATAACTGTTGTATACAACCCACCAAGGAACCAAAATAGGCTTGAAGTTTATGAGGAAAGTCATATAGGTACTATTGAAGTCATAAACTCAGTTGTTAACATGGCACGGGAAAAAATGTAGGATTTTGATTATGGGAGACTTTAATCATAAAGAGATAGATTGGATAAATCTTGACCCATACAGTGGTGAGGACTCATTCGGGGCAAGATTCCTAGATTGCGTACAAGGGAATTTCCTACACCAACATGTAATGGAACCAACAAGGGCCAGGGGTGGGGATGAGCCATCATTACTTGATCTAGTGTTCACAGATAATGTGTTGGATATTGAAAAAATTGAGTATGAACCACCAATTGGAAAGAGTGACCACTGTGTGTTGTTGATGGAGTATATCATTGAAGATATTCTTCCTGAGAGTAGAGGCACTGAGGACATGAGGAGGAACTATCCGAAAGGAGATTACATCAAAATGAATGAGCTTTTTGCAGTTATTGACTGGAGAACCTCATTTTACAACAAATCTGTACAAGATATGTATGACATCTTTTGTGAGAAATATGGGAAGATAGTAGATTGCTGCATACCTGTCACCAAAGTAGGTGTAATTCATGCCAGAGAGAAATGGTTCGATAATGGGTGTAAAAGAGCTAAGGAGTGGAGAGACAAATGCTGGAAAAGGTATAGGAGGAGAAAAAACACAAATGCCTGGCAAACCTACAAAAGAGCAAGAAATGACTACCTAAGTAAAAGGAGAGAGGCAGAGAGAGACTATGAGAGGGACATCACCAGGAAGGCTAAAGAAAATCCCAAGCTTTTCCACAGCTTTATCAGAGGAAAACTGAAGGTAAAAGAACAGGTTTTAAGGCTAAAGAGAGCGGATGGAAGCATCACAGAGACGGATGAAGAGATCTGCAAAGAATTGAACAAGGAGTTTCAGTCAGTATTTACAGTAGAAAATACCCCACCCCCTCAGATTGCAGTGATAGAAGCTCAAGGGCCGGTATTAGAGAACATCAACCTTACAGCCACAGAGGTATGCAAAGCGCTGATGGATTTAGATGTTCATAAAGCTACAGGTCCTGATGACATATCCCCTCATGTGCTTAAAAAATGCACAAACACAATATCAGTGGCACTAAGTATCATATTTAAGGAGTCACTGGAGTCGGGGGAGATTCCAAGATGCTGCAAACAAGCAAATGTGATACCTATCTTCAAAAAGGGAAGGAGGGATACGGCTCTGAACTATAGACCAGTTTCCTTGACCAGCATAGTTTGCAAAGTTATGGAGAAACTACTAAGGAAACATATCTCTCTTCACTTGGAATCCTTCAACTTTTTGTCAGTGAGGCAACATGGCTTCAGAGAAGGTAGATCAACAGTAACAAAAATATTAGAATTTTATGATGAGGTAAGCCAAATCTTACAGGAAAGAGAGGGCTGGGCAGATTGCATATTCCTAGACTTCCAGAAAGCGTTTGACACTGTTCCACATGGGAGACTTATTAGGAAGCTGCAATCAATGGCTAGAATAGGTGGAAATGTTTTGGAATGGATAAAAACTTACTTAGAAGGAAGGGAACAGAGGGTTAGAGTAAGACACTCAGTGCCTGAATAGAGAAGAGTTAGTAGTGGAGTTCCACAGGGTTCAGTTTTAGGGCCACTTTTGTTCCTTGTATATGTAAATGACCTACCAGAGTCTGTAAATTCATTCATGAATATGCTTGCAGATGATGCAAAGATTGTGAAGAAAGTAAAAAACGAGAACAATGGTAGAGAACTTCAGGAGGATCTAAATAATCTGCATGAGTGGTCAGAAAAGTGGCTAATGAAATTCAATACTTCAAAATGTAAGGTAATGAGAATGGGTACAAGTGCAAGAAGGCCCAAGCTTGACTACTCGGTGGCTGGAGTACAACTTCAAGAGACAGAAAATGAGAGAGATCTAGGAGTAAACATACTGGCAGATTTGTCTCCAGAAATACATATAAATGGCATAGTAAGGGCAGCATATGCATTCTTATCAAATGTAAGGGTAGCCTTCAGGCACATGGACAAGGAAATGTTCAGAAATATTTATGTAACCTATGTGAGGCCAAAACTCGAATATGCAGCCCCCTTTTGGAATCCGCACTTGAAAAAGCACATAGCTAAGCTTGAAAAAGTTCAAAGAAATGCCACGAAACTGGTGCCAGAAATACGCAATCTCAGTTATGATGACAGGCTGAGGGAATTAGACTTACCATCACTCGAAGCTAGAAGAGTGAGGGGGATATGGTGACAGTCTTTAAATTCCTTCATGGTTATGATAGAGTGGATAGGGACCGATATTTTGATATGGCTGGCTCTAGAAGTAGAGGTCATCGTTTGAAGCTTGGTAAGAAAACTTCTTTGCAGGATGTAAGGAAATACTTTTTCATTGTAAGAGTAGTTGATAATTGGAATTGGCTAAGCGAGGAGGTAGTTATTGCTATCTCAATGCATAGTTTTAAGGACAGGTATGATAAGTATCACTAAGTCTAAAATGGAACCGATGAGGAGACGGGAAGATACGAGCTTTGGGCTCTTTCCCGTAAACACAATTAGGTAATCACAATTAGCTAATCACACACACACACACTCACAAACAGACGCACACATGTAGGGAAATATTGTTGAGAAAAAAAAGTCTAAAAGACCTTCAAGAATGCAAAGAAGTGTTCATTAGACGATACAGAACACAGGAAGAGATGGGAAAGATCAAAAACTTGTTGCAAGAGGCAAGAAGGTTAAATGATGAAAGAAATGAAGAAGAGAAGAAAAATTTTCGTTACAGAGTTCTTCCAGACAAAGGGGAGATAAAGAAGATAATGACAGAAGATCAGGGGATGGGGCCTCATTAAGATTGTTATACACAAATGCTGATGGATTAGCTGGTAAGGCAGTAGAATTAAAAGATAGGATTCACAACAGTAAGGCAGATATAGTAGCAATTACAGAGACTAAGTTGAGTGAGGACATAAACAGTGTCACAGTTTTTCCTAAGGGCTTCAGAATACTAAGGGTTGAAAGATCTGAGAGGACTGGTGGAGGGATAGCACTGCTCATAAGTGAGAGGATTCAAGTTGAAGAAATAAACTTGGCTATAGAAAGTGAGTTCAGGGAATTTCTTGTTGCTCGCATAAATACTGGGTCAGAGAGCATTATAATAACTGTTGTATACAACCCACCAAGGAACCAAAATAGGCTTGAAGTTTATGAGGAAAGTCATATAGGTACTATTGAAGTCATAAACTCAGTTGTTAACATGGCACGGAAAAAAAAATGTAGGATTTTGATTATGGGAGACTTTAATCATAAAGAGATAGATTGGATAAATCTTGACCCACACAGTGGTGAGGACTCATTCGGGGCAAGATTCCTAGATTGCGTACAAGGGAATTTCCTACACCAACATGTAATGGAACCAACAAGGGCCAGGGGTGGGGATGAGCCATCACTACTTGATCTAGTGTTCACAGATAATGTGTTGGATATTGAAAATATTGAGTATGAACCACCAATTGGAAAGAGTGACCACTGTGTGTTGTTGATGGAGTATATCATTGAAGATATTCTTCCTGAGAGTAGAGGCACTGAGGACATGAGGAGGAACTATCCGAAAGGAGATTACATCAAAATGAATGAGCTTTTTGCAGTTATTGACTGGAGAACCTTATTTTACAACAAATCTGTACAAGAAATGTATGACATCTTTTGTGAGAAATATGGGAAGATAGTAGATTGCTGCATACCTGTCACCAAAGTAGGTGTAATTCATGCCAGAGAGAAATGGTTCGATAATGGGTGTAAAAGAGCTAAGGAGTGGAGAGACAAATGCTGGAAAAGGTATAGGAGGAGAAAAAACATAAATGCCTGGCAAACCTACAAAAGAGCAAGAAATGACAACCTAAGTAAAAGGAGAGAGGCAGAGAGAGATTATGAGAGGGACATCACCAGGAAGGCTAAAGAAAATCCCAAGCTTTTCCACAGCTTTATCAGAGGAAAACTGAAGGTAAAAGAACAGGTTTTAAGGCTAAAGAGAGCGGATGGAAGCATCACTGAGACGGATGAAGAGATCTGCAAAGAAATGAACAAGGAGTTTCAGTCAGTATTTACAGTAGAAAATACCCCACCCCCTCAGATTGCAGTGATAGAAGCTCAAGGGCCGGTATTAGAGAACATCAACCTTACAGCCACAGAGGTATGCAAAGCGCTGATGGATTTAGATGTTCATAAAGCTACAGGTCCTGATGACATATCCCCTCATGTGCTTAAAAAATGCGCAAACACAATATCAGTGGCACTAAGTATCATATTTAAGGAGTCACTGGAGTCGGGGGAGATTCCAAGATGCTGCAAACAAGCAAATGTGATACCTATCTTCAAAAAGGGAAGGAGGGATACGGCTCTGAACTATAGACCAGTTTCCTTGACCAGCATAGTTTGCAAAGTTATGGAGAAACTACTAAGGAAACATATCTCTCTTCACTTGGAATCCTTCAACTTTTTGTCAGTGAGGCAACATGGCTTCAGAGAAGGTAGATCAACAGTAACAAACTTATTAGAATTTTATGATGAGGTAAGCCAAATCTTACAGGAAAGAGAGGGCTGGGCAGATTGCATATTCCTAGACTTCCAGAAAGCGTTTGACACTGTTCCACATGGGAGACTTATTAGGAAGCTGCACTCAATGGCTAGAATAGGTGGAAATGTTTTGGAATGGATAAAAACTTACTTAGAAGGAAGGGAACAGAGGGTTAGAGTAAGACACTCAGTGTCTGAATGGAGAAGAGTTAGTAGTGGAGTTCCACAGGGTTCAGTTTTAGGGCCACTTTTGTTCCTTGTATATGTAAATGACCTACCAGAGTCTGTAAATTCATTCATGAATATGTTTGCGGATGATGCAAAGATTGTGAAGAAAGTAAAAAACGAGAACAATGGTAGAGAACTTCAGGAGGATCTAAATAATCTGCATGAGTGGTCAGAAAAGTGGCTAATGAAATTCAATACTTCAAAATGTAAGGTAATGAGAATGGGTACAAGTGCAAGAAGGCCCAAGCTTGACTACTCGGTGGCTGGAGTACAACTTCAAGAGACAGAAAATGAGAGAGACCTAGGAGTAAACATACTGGCAGATTTGTCTCCAGAAATACATATAAATGGCATAGTAAGGGCAGCATATGCATTCTTATCAAATGTAAGGGTAGCCTTCAGGCACATGGACAAGGAAATGTTCAGAAATATTTATGTAACCTATGTGAGGCCAAAACTCGAATATGCAGCCCCCTTTTGGAATCCGCACTTGAAAAAGCACATAGCTAAGCTTGAAAAAGTTCAAAGACATGCCACGAAAGTGGTGCCAGAAATACGCAATCTCAGTTATGATGAGAGGCTGAGGGAATTAGACTTACCATCACTCGAAGCTAGAAGAGTAAGGGGGGATATGGTGACAGTCTTTAAATTCCTTCATGGTTATGATAGAGTGGATAGGGATCGATATTTCGATATGGCTGGCTCTAGAACTAGAGGTCATAGTTTGAAGCTTGGTAAGAAAACTTGTTTGCAGGATGTAAGGAAATACTTTTTCAGTGTAAGAGTAGTTGATAACTGGAATTGGCTAAGCGAGGAGGTAGTTAATGCTATCTCAATCCATAGTTTTAAGGACAGGTATGATAAGTATCACTAAGTCTAAAATGGAACCGATGAGGAGACGGGAAGATACGAGCTTTGGGCTCTTTCCCGTAAACACAATTAGGTAATCACAATTAGGTAATCATACACAACCGATCAGGAGACGGGAAGATACGAGCTTTGGGCTCTTTCCCGTAAACACAATTAGGTAATCACAATTAGGTAATCACACACACACACACACACACACACACACACACACACACACACACACACACACACGACCTTTGGGCTCTTTCCCGTAAACACAATTAGGTAATCACAATTAGGTAATCACACACACACAGCACGTAGTTAAGCTGGAAAGTGTTCAAAGACATGCCACAAAGTTCTGGTGCCAGAAATACGAAATCTCAGATATGATGAGAGGCTGATGGCATTAGACTTACTATCATTCGAAGCCAGAAGATTGAGGGGGATATGGTGACGGGTTTTAAATCCCTTCATGGTTTAGACAGATAGGGTAGGGATCAATATTTTGATATGGCTGGCACTAGAACTAGAGGTCATAGTTTGAAGCTTCGTAAGAAAACTTCTTTGCAGGATGTAAGGAAATACTTTTTTTTTTTTTTTAGTGTAAGTGTAGCTGATAATTGTAACTGGCTAAGCGGGGAGATAGTTAATGCTAACTAAATCCATAGTTTTAAGGATAAGTATGATAAGTATCACTAAGAACAAAATGGAACCGACCAGGGGACGGGAAGTTAAGAGCTTGGGGTTCTTTCCCAAAAGCACAATTAGGTATTTACAATTAGGTAATTACACACTCATATTATTTTATTCTCCCTGTGTTTGTCTATGTTGTTTGTTTTTCTTCTTCGTATGCTTTCCCGTGTGTGTGTGTTTTTTTTTTTTCTTATCTCCTCCTCCTCCTTAATATCCACTTTCTCGTCTTTAGTCTTCTTGCGTCATCGTGTTTTGTATTTATTTATCTAATTTTCCGTGTTTATTATTTTTCATTATTTTCATTCCCTGGTCTTCTTAGATGTTTTAATTTATTTTCTTATGGTCTTCTCGTAGTATCTCCTTCCCCATTATTGCTTTATTGATTTTCCTCCACTTATTTCCCTAATTTATTTCCTCCATTTATTTTCTCCCATGACGTTATTTTTTCCTATGTATGGTTTTTGTTATCATCTCCTCCTCCTCTTCCTTTTCCTATTCTTCCTCCTCATACTCCTCTCTTCTTCTTCTTCTTCTTCTTCTTCTTCTTCTTCTTCTTCTTCTTCTTCTTCTTCTTCTTATTATTATTATTATTATTATTATTATTATTATTATTATTATTATTATTATTATTATTATTATTATTATTATTATTATTATTATTATTATTATTCAACTTTATGCCTTGTATATTAATCAGCTTTATTTCGGTGACACCTTCTCTAATTCTCTCCATAACCCAATATTACTTCATAATTTATTACTGTAGATTTTGCAAGCACATTGGGGCGATTTTCTACTCTGTAACTCAAGTGAGTACCCCATTGGATGTGTTAGTCTTTTATGAAACAGAATCTTAATAAGCTAGACTCATATATATATATATATATATATATATATATATATATATATATATATATATATATATATATATATATATGAGTCTAACATGAATACTTTTTACCCCTACTGGGACTTGAACCTGGGACTTATAATTACAAAGCCAAGGCGCTGCCAACCATACCCAGAAGGTCTTAAAAGGGAAACAGACCTTACAGCTTATATATGCTATGCTAGGAATAACGCATTCTATCTGAATGCCACTATGTTCATATTATAGTTTCCCCCAACCTCACTCGTGGTTTAATTTTAACATTTAATTCAACTCCCAATCTGATTCGGGACCAACAATAATCAAATAAGCACATTACCATATGTGAAAACATGAATCCTTTTTACCCCGACTGTGACTTGAACCTGGGACTTATAATTACAAAGCCAAGGCGCTGCCAACTATACCCAGAGGGTCTTAAAAGGGAAACAGACCTTACAGCTTATATATGCTATGCTAGGAATAACGCATTCTATCTGAATGCCACTATGTTCATATTACAATTTCCCCCAACCTCACTCGTGGTTTAATATTCACATTTAATTCAACTCCCAATCTCATTCGGGACCAACAATAATCAAATAAGCACATTACCATATGTGAAAACATGAATCCTTTTTACCCCGACTGGGACTTGAACCTGGGACTTATAATTACTATGCCAAGGTGCTACCAACTACACCGCAGAAGGTCTTAAATGGGAAACAGACCAGACAGCTTATATTTGTTACACTAGGAATGAATGCATTCTATCTGAATGCTACTATGTTCATATTACAGCTTCCCCGAACCTCACTCATGGTTTAGTTTTCGCATTTAATTCAACTCCCAATTTCATTCGGGACCAATGATAATCAAATAAGTACATTACCATATGCGAAAATATGAATCCCAGGTTCAAGTCCCGGTAGGGGTAAAAATGATTCATGTTTTCACATATGGTAATGTGCTTATTTGTATATATATATATATATATATATATATATATATATATAATATATATATATATATATATATATATATATATATATATATATATATCGCATATGACAAGTCACAACACTCCACATCTCTGCTTCTTTTCCCTTACTTTCTCATTATTATTAAGTCTTCATTACCTTATATTCCTATTCTTTCAGCCTGTCTGTTTACTGTTTACCATTCTCATATTCTGCCTCTGAATATGATTATCAGCTAATGTCTGAACATGAAATATATAACATGCAATATCTATGAGAGCATCCATAAAAGTAATACAGCTAAAACACCAAGGGAGTGTGACAACTATAACGACTTTAAGTACATGATATGCAAAGGAGGGACGAAGGCGATGACCGAAAGGAAAAACAGGACAAAGGGAACGGGAAAGGAAGAGAGAACTGCTATTAAAGAAAGGAGTAATACGAAACGTAATTAAACTACATGGCTCGTGAGAAGGCTCTTCTCCACATGAAAATAAAGGCACATAATAAATGAGAGAGAGAGAGAGAGAGAGAGAGAGAGAGAGAGAGAGAGAGAGAGAGAGAGAGAGAGAGAGAGAGAGAGAGAGAGAGTAAAAATATGATAAGATTATACAAGCATACTGAAGGCAGTACACGCGTGAAAAAATAAACAACGTTATAT
>JAXCGZ010010253.1:0-5000 GCA_037179515.1 Halocaridina rubra | reverse complement strand
AAACATTCCCCTTTAAGGAGGTTTGAAAAAAAATCGAGAATCATATAACCTCTCAAATATCCACATAGGCTGAGACAGTTATAAGTTCAGAATATTCAATACACTCGCAAAAATGTAGAAATTAAAATCTCTTCAGCTTTTTACTTGCGCTTATGCAGTAGATTACAAGTTTACTCTAAGAATATACACCCGGCTACTTTTACAAGGTTGTCTTCAGGTATATATCCCTACTGGTTATTTTTTCCATCAAAGTTCACATTTGTTATAAGTCATCTAAGAAAATGATATTTACAACTCAGTATAACCATAAAAATAAACTCAAATAAGGATGTATTACTAATACTACTCTAGAGTATCTATTACTACTATTTCTATTTTTTCTTTATATTGAATTACTCAACTCATTATCCTAGCTCGAATTGGTTGCCAGTATGGCTAATTAGCTTAATATTGATTAATTATTCATCAGACATATTACGTTTGGTTTCATTTTCCAATAATAATAATAATAATAATAATAATAATAATAATAATAATAATAATAATAATAATAATAATAATAATAATAATAATAATTATAATAATAAATACCTTTATGCCTAAATGTTTACAGTTAGTATTATAATACAAGTACAATAGAATTAAACAATTGGGTATAATTTTTATAGCATTAAACTGAATGCAGATAACATGAAAGATAAATAATGATAAAATGTCTAATTTCATAAAATACAGAGTCTCTTTTCGATTGCTGATATTGTTTCTTCATTTATGTCCTGTCATAATAAAGATTTCCAAAGAGTGGGACCTCTGACAGACAGGATTCTGTCAGATATTTTCGTTATTTGCTCTAGAAACCACCAGTTTTTGTGATTGATGAGTGTTTCTCCTACAGAATTGCTAACTGTATATAATATTCATACCCCATTTTGGTATAATACGTCTCATTATCTAGTATATAAACGTCACCTCGTCATATGTAATTTGGTCTTCTACTTGAAATTATTTTAGCTTCCTTAGAAATGGTGTTGCCCGGTCAATTTGTATTTTTTTTTTTTTTTTGCCATGACCTACAGCAATTTCAGCAGTTACATTTTAAATTTGTTGGATCTTTCTCCATATCCGTGAACCCCATATTAATGAGGGATAGAATATTACTATTATTATTATTATTATTATTATTATTATTATTATTATTATTATTATTATTATTATTATTATTATTATTATTATTATTATTATTATTATTATTACTATAATTATTATTATTATTATTATTATTATTATTATTATTATTATTATTATTATTATTATTATTATTATTATTATTATTATTATTATTATAAAATACGATTGCACATTTATACAGTTCCATATATTTTACCTCCTGCTTACGAGATTCGAACCTCAGCAGTGACTCAACGCGCTGAGCTGGGGAACGAGTACAGGGCGCTTTCCCGTACTCCCGTAAACAGGATTAGGTACCTATAATTACTATACGTAAATACCTGTTTTACAAATCTCGGGTTTGAATTCCTAGAGGAGGCAAATTAACAATAATCATAATAATAATAATAATAATAATAATAATAATAATAATAATAATAATAATAATAATAATAATAATAACTATAAAAATAATTAAAATAATTATTGCGTCAATAATAAAGATAAAATTTAATTCCCAACTCAGTGAAAGTTCACTATGTTTGTGCTTAAATAGATTTATTGGGCAAAATAGCGTCAGACAAGTACAGTAGATAAAGCAAGCAGAATTGAAACAAGTTTTGAAACAAGAGATTGATGTCTTTGCAAGACGTACCACACAGGCATCATGTACATTAAGCTGAAGGCATCCAACGAATTACAAATTGTACAATATATCTCATCTTACTATTTACAGTTCAAGTTATAGAGAAAATTTAAAATTTACTCTTGCTCGCTATGGCGTTCATCAGGTACAGAAATAAAGATAATTAAAGGTAAAAGAAATATTTCTGCAGATCCATTCATAAATTATTATTATTATTATTATTATTATTATTATTATTATTATTATTATTATTATTATTATTATTATTATTATTAGTATTATTGTTATTATTATTATTATTATTATTAGTACTATTGTTATTATTGTTATTATTATTATTACTATTATTATTATTATTATTATTATTATTATTATTATTATTATTATTATTATTATTATTATTATCATTATTATTATTATTATTATTATTATTATTATTATTATTATTATTATTATTATGATTATTATGATTATTATTATTATTAGGTTGGTGATTTTAATTAAAGTGTCCTATAAAATACCTTACTCAGTTATCTGACAACACTCGTGATACAATATAAGCAAGCAATATTCCAACTCTAAAGATAACATTCTCCGTATTGATATAATTGTGGTCATGGGAAGTAGCACAAACGTCGTAACTCCTCTCTTCCTCTGTTGTTTTTATATTCCGCAACAAACAATTATTAACGCTTTCCTTGAAACTATGAATGCATAGAGCGTTTGCAGTATCTTTGCTCAGTGTACGTGTGTGATTACCTAATTGTGTTTACGGGAAAGAGACCAAAGCTCGTATCTTCCCGTCTCCTCATCGGTTCCATTTTATACTTAGTGATACTTATCATACCTGTCCTTAAAACTATGCATTGAGATAGCATTAACTACCTCCTCGCTTAGCCAATTCCAATTATCAACTACTCTTACACTGAAAAAGTATTTCCTTACATCCTGCAAACAAGTTTTCTTACCAAGCTTCAAACTATGACCTCTAGTTCTAGAGCCAGCCATATCAAAATATCGATCCCTATCCACTCTATCATAACCATGAAGGAATTTAAAGACTGTCACCATATCCCCCCTCACTCTTCTAGCTTCGAGTGATGGTAAGTCTAATTCCCTCAGCCTGTCATCAAAACTGAGATTGCGTATTTCTGGCACCAGTTTCGTGGCATGTCTTTGAGCTTTTACAAGCTTAGCTATGTGCTTTTTCAAGTGCGGATTCCAAAAGGGGGCTGCATATTCGAGTTTTGGCCTCACATAGGTTACATAAATATTTCTGAACATTTCCTTGTCCATGTGCCTGAAGGCTACCCTTACATTTGATAAGAATGCATATGCTGCCCTTACTATGCCATTTATATGTATTTCTGGAGACAAATCTGCCAGTATGTTTACTCCTAGATCTCTCTCATTTTCTGTCTCTTGAAGTTGTACTCCAGCCACCGAGTAGTCAAGCTTGGGCCTTCTTGCACTTGTACCCATTCTCATTACCTTACATTTTGAAGTATTGAATTTCATTAGCCACTTTTCTGACCACTCATGCAGATTATTTAGATCCTCCTGAAGTTCTCTACCATTGTTCTCGTTTTTTACTTTCTTCACAATCTTTGCATCATCTGCAAACATATTCATGAATGAATTTACAGACTCTGGTAGGTCATTTACATATACAAGGAACAAAAGTGGCCCTGAAACTGAACCCTGTGGAACTCCACTACTAACTCTTCTCCATTCAGACACTGAGTGTCTTACTCTAACCCTCTGTTCCCTTCCTTCTAAGTAAGTTTGTGTGTGATTACCTAATTGTGATTACCTAATTGTGTTTACGGGAAAGAGCCCAAAGCTCGTATCTTCCCGTCTCCTGATCGGTTCCATTTTTAGACTTAGTGATACTTATCATACCTGTCCTTAAAACTATGGATTGAGATAGCATTAACTACCTCCTCGCTTAGCGAATTCCAATTATCAACTACTCTTACACTGAAAAAGTATTTCCTTACATCCTGCAAACAAGTTTTCTTCCGAAGCTTCAAACTATGACCTCTAGTTCTAGAGCCAGCCATATCGAAATATCGATCCCTATCCACTCTATCATAACCATGAAGGAATTTAAAGACTGTCACCATATCCCCCCTTACTCTTCTAGCTTCGAGTGATGGCAAGTCTAATTCCCTCAGCCTCTCATCATAACCGAGATTGCGTATTTCTGGCACCAGTTTCGTGGCATGTCTTTGAACTTTTTCAAGCTTAGCTATGTGCTTTTTCAAGTGCGGATTCCAAAAGGGGGCTGCATATTCGAGTTTTGGCCTCACATAGGTTACATAAATATTTCTGAACATTTCCTTGTCCATGTGCCTGAAGGCTACCCTTACGTTTGATAAGAATGCATATGCTGCCCTTACTACGCCATTTATATGTATTTCTGGAGACAAATCTGCCAGTATGTTTACTCCTAGATCTCTCTCATTTTCTGTCTCTTGAAGTTGTACTCCAGCCACCGAGTAGTCAAGCTTGGGCCTTCTTGCACTTGTACCCATTCTCATTACCTTACATTTTGAGGTATTGAATTTCATTAGCCACTTTTCTGACCACTCATGCAGATTATTTAGATCCTCCTGAAGTTCTCTACCATTGTTCTCGTTTTTTACTTTCTTCACAATCTTTGCATCATCTGCAAACATATTCATGAATGAATTTACAGACTCTGGTAGGTCATTTACATATACAAGGAACAAAAGTGGCCCTAAAACTGAACCCTGTGGAACTCCACTACTAACTCTTCTCCATTCAGACACTGAGTGTCTTACTCTAACCCTCTGTTCCCTTCCTTCTAAGTAAGTTTTTATCCATTCCAAGACATTTCCACCTATTCTAGCCATTGATTGCAGCTTCCTAATAAGTCTCCCATGTGGAACAGTGTCAAACGCTTTCTGGAAGTCTAGGAATATGCAATCTGCCCAGCCCTCTCTTTCCTGTAAGATTTGGCTTACCTCATCATAAAATTCTAATAAGTTTGTTACTGTTGATCTTCCTTCTCTGAAGCCATGTTGCCTCACTGACAAAAAGTTGAAGGATTCCAAGTGAAGAGAGATATGTGTGTGTGTGTGTGTGTGTGTGTGTGTGTGTGTGTGTGTGTGTGTGTGTGTGTGTGTGTGTGTGTGTGTGTGTGTGTGTGTGTGCGTGTGTG
>JAXCGZ010010252.1:17500-35000 GCA_037179515.1 Halocaridina rubra | reverse complement strand
CAAAAACTCAAAAATCTGTTATACGAAAGTTGCAAATTTTATAATTGATCCGTGACTGATTACTAAACGTAATATTATTTAATATAAATATATCTGAGTGTAGTCACCGTGGCTCAAGCGGTAGCGTCCGAGACTTTAAGGCGTCAGGTCGAGGCCTCGTGCACAGTCACGGTCTGAGGTTAGCAAGGGTATGTACTCAGGGTAACGATTACATCTGCCAAAACGAGTCCTTCGCAAGATGGCAACCGTCCTAGCCCTTGGTAGAAAAGGGAGTTCGTGATGTAAAACCGGAACGATAAATATATCTGAGTGAAAATTAAACAGATATTTTTAATACAGTTCAGAAAGCGATATTAGAGAAGTTCACTATGGCTTAGCCAATTGGATAACACGAAAATCACTGTTGAAAAACAAAGCTAACCAAACTAAAAATAACAGTGATAACAATGATAATACCTCTCGTGTAAGGCGTTATTGATGATAGCTTTCGAAGGTTATTCTAAAGCTCTGTTTATCGTATTTAAGGAGATTATAATAACAGAGATAAAAAGAAATGGTTCATAATCTGTCTCTCTCTCTCTCTCTCTCTCTCTCTCTCTCTATATATATATATATATATATATATATATATATATATATATATATATATATATATATATATATATATATATATATATATATATATATATATATATATATATATATATATATATATATATATATATATCAACAACAATGAAGGACAAGTATTAAAGATAGAATAGGCGCATAAGGAAATAATCTCTCTCTCTCTCTCTCTCTCTCTCTCTCTCTCTCTCTCTCTCTCTCTCTCTCTCTCTCTCTCTCTCTCTCTCTCTTACTTAAATGTCTGTGGAAACACATGAATAAGAAATTGCGTCAGTGTGTCTTTTAAGTCCTGAGTTCGAATCTCAAAGGTTTTTCCCAATAAGGAGAATATATTTTTATTTTGAGTGTGACACCAGGACGGCAGAAGAAAATTTCCCTCATCACACCTAAGTACGAAGAAACACAACATAAAGATAAACGGAAAATAAGTGTGTTGTGGCTTGTCAGATGTGAAGGGATAATAAGGGATGTGTAATAAATAAGCAGGAATATTATGTGTAGATATAGGCATAGAAAAGGATCTGCGTGTGTGTGTGTGGTTGTGTGATTACCTAATTGTGATTACCTAAATGTGTTTACGGGAAAGAACCCAAAGCTCGTATCTTCCCGTCTCCGGATCGGTTCCATTTTATACTTAGTGATACTTATCATACCTGTTCTTAAAACTACGGATTGAGATAGCATTAACTACCACCTCGCTTAGCCAATTCCAATTATCAACTACTCTTACACTGAAAAAGTATTTCCTTACATCCTGCAAAGAAGTTTTCTTACGAAGCTTCAAACTATGCCCTCTAGTTCTAGAGCCTGCCATATCAAAATATCGATCTCTATCCACTCTATCATAACCATGAAGGAATTTAAAGACTGTCACCATATCGCCCCTCAATCTTCTAGCTTCGAGTGATGGTAAGTCTAATTCCCTCAGCCTCTCATCATAACTGAGATTGCGTATTTCTGGCACCAATTTCGTGGCATGTCTTTGAACTTTTTCAAGCTTAGCTATGTGCTTTTTCAAGTATGGATTCCAAAAGGGGGCTGCATATTCGAGTTTTGGCCTCACACAGGTTACGTAAATATTTCTGAACATTTCCTTGTCCATGTGCCTGAAGGCTACCCTTACATTTGATAAGAATGCATATGCTGCCCTTACTATGCCATTTATATGTATTTCTGGAGACAAATCTGCCAGTATGTTTACTCCTAGATCTCTCTCATTTTCTGTCTCTTGAAGTTGTACTCCAGCCACCGAGTAGTCAAGCTTGGGCCTGTGTGATTACCTAATTGTGATTACCTAATTGTGTTTACGGGAAAGAGCCCAAAGCTCGTATCTTCCCGTCTCCTGATCGGTTCCATTTTTAGACTTAGTGATACTTATCATACCTGTCCTTAAAACTATGGATTGAGGTAGCATTAACTACCTCCTCGCTTAGCGAATTCCAATTATCAACTACTCTTACACTGAAAAAGTATTTCCTTACATCCTGCAAACAAGTTTTCTTACGAAGCTTCAAACTATGACCTCTAGTTCTAGAGCCAGCCATATCGAAATATCGATCCCTATCCACTCTATCATAACCATGAAGGAATTTAAAGACTGTCACCATATCCCCCCTTACTCTTCTAGCTTCGAGTGATGGCAAGTCTAATTCCCTCAGCCTCTCATCATAACCGAGATTGCGTATTTCTGGCACCAGTTTCGTGGCATGTCTTTGAACTTTTTCAAGCTTAGCTATGTGCTTTTTCAAGTGCGGATTCCAAAAGGGGGCTGCATATTCGAGTTTTGGCCTCACATAGGTTACATAAATATTTCTGAACATTTCCTTGTCCATGTGCCTGAAGGCTACCCTTACATTTGATAAGAATGCATATGCTGCCCTTACTACGCCATTTATATGTATTTCTGGAGACAAATCTGCCAATATGTTTACTCCTAGATCTCTCTCATTTTCTGTCTCCTGAAGCTGTACTCCAGCCACCGAGTAGTCAAGCTTGGGCCTTCTTGCACTTGTACCCATTCTCATTACCTTACATTTTGAGGTATTGAATTTCATTAGCCACTTTTCTGACCACTCATGCAGATTATTTAGATCCTCCTGAAGTTCTCTACCATTGTTCTCGTTTTTTACTTTCTTCACAATCTTTGCATCATCTGCAAACATATTCATGAATGAATTTACAGACTCTGGTAGGTCATTTACATATACAAGGAACAAAAGTGGCCCTAAAACTGAACCCTGTGGAACTCCACTACTAACTCTTCTCCATTCAGACACTGAGTGTCTTACTCTAACCCTCTGTTCCCTTCCTTCTAAGTAAGTTTTTATCCATTCCAAGACATTTCCACCTATTCTAGCCATTGATTGCAGCTTCCTAATAAGTCTCCCATGTGGAACAGTGTCAAACGCTTTCTGGAAGTCTAGGAATATGCAATCTGCCCAACCCTCTCTTTCCTGTAAGATTTGGCTTACCTCATCATAAAATTCTAATAAGTTTGTTACTGTTGATCTTCCTTCTCTGAAGCCATGTTGCCTCACTGACAAAAAGTTGAAGGATTCCAAGTGAAGAGAGATATGTTTCTTTAGTAGTTTCTCCATAAGTTTGCAAACTATGCTGGTCAAGGAAACTGGTCTATAGTTCAGAGCCGTATCCCTCCTTCCCTTTTTGAAGATAGGTATCACATTTGCTTGTTTCCAGCATCTTGGAATCTCCCCCGACTCCAATGACTCCTTAAATATGATACTTAGTGCCACTGATATTGTGTTTGCGCATTTTTTAAGCACATGAGGGGATATGTCATCAGGACCTGTAGCTTTATGAACATCTAAATCCATCAGCGCCTTGCATACCTCTGTGGCTGTAAGGTTGATGTTCTCTAATACCGGCCCTTGAGCTTCTATCACTGCAATCTGAGGGGGTGGGGTATTTTCTACTGTAAATACTGACTGAAACTCCTTGTTCAATTCTTTGCAGATCTCTTCGTCCGTCTCAGTGATGCTTCCATCCGCTCTCTTTAGCCTTAAAACCTGTTCTTTTACCTTCAGTTTTCCTCTGATAAAGCTGTGGAAAAGCTTGGGATTTTCTTTAGCCTTCCTGGTGATGTCCCTCTCATAATCTTTCTCTGCCTCTCTCCTTTTACTTAGGTAGTCATTTCTTGCTCTTTTGTAGGTTTGCCAGGCATTTATGTTTTTTCTCCTCCTATACCTTTTCCAGCATTTGTCTCTCCACTCCTTAGCTCTTTTACACCCATTATCGAACCATTTCTCTCTGGCATGAATTACACCTACTTTGGTGACAGGTATGCAGCAATCTACTATCTTCCCATATTTCTCACAAAAGATGTCATACATTTCTTGTACAGATTTGTTGTAAAATAAGGTTCTCCAGTCAATAACTGCAAAAAGCTCATTCATTTTGATGTAATCTCCTTTCTGATAGTTCCTCCTCATGTCCTCAGTGCCTCTACTCTCAGGAAGAATGTCTTCAATGATATACTCCATCAACAACACATAGTGGTCACTCTTTCCAATTGGTGGTTCATACTCAATATTTTCAATATCCAACACATTATCTGTGAACACCAGATCAAGTAGTGATGGCTCATCCCCACCCCTGGCTCTTGTTGGTTCCATTACATGTTGGTGTAGGAAATTCCCTTGTACACAATCTAGGAATCTTGCCCCAAAGGAGTCCTCACCACTGTGTGGGTCAAGATTTATCCAATCTATCTCTTTATGATTAAAGTCTCCCATAATCAAAATCCTACATTTTTTCTCCCGCGCCATGTAAACAACTGAGTTTATGACTTCAATCGTACCTATATGACTTTCCTCATAAATTTCAAGCCTATTTTGGTTCCTTGGTGGGTTGTATACAACAGTTATTATAATGCTCTCTGACCCAGTATTTATGCGAGCAACAAGAAATTCCCTGAACTCACTTTCTATAGCCAAGTTTATCTCTTCAGCTTGAATCCTCTCACTTATGAGCAGTGCTATCCCTCCACCAGTCCTCTCAGATCTTTCGACCCTTAGTATTCTGAAGCCCTTAGGAAAAACTGTGACACTGTTTATGTCCTCACTGTGTGTGGGTGCGTGTGTGTGTATGTGTGTGTAATTAGAGAGAGAGATATTTAGTGTGCATGGGTAATCTATGCCTATAAAATTTAGTTTTCCTCTCTTTTTCCCCATCTCATTCTAATATTGTCATTTTTTTTTTACATCGCTTTCTATTCCTTTGCTATGAGGGGATTTTCTTAAAATATCCGAACTGTAATTTTGAATCGCATTCACAAGTATATATATATATATATATATATATATATATATATATATATATATATATATATATATATATATATATATATATATATATATATATATATATATATATATATATATATATATATATATATATATATATATATATATATATATATATATATATAAATAAGCACATTACATATGTGAAAACATGAATCATTTTTGTTTACCCTGACCGGGACTCGAACCTAGGACTTATGATTACTAAGTCAAGGCGCCTTGACTTAGTAATCATAAGTCCTAGGTTCGAGTCCCGGTCGGGGTAAAAAAATGATTCATATATATATATATATATATATATATATATATATATATATATATATATATATATATATATATATATATATATATATATATATATATATTTTTTTTTTTTTTTTTTTTTTTTTTTTTTTTTTCAGTACTCTCTTCGTATCCGAAACTATAATGTATTTGGGGGTGTGGGGATGCCCTCCGGAAATACCAAATATTTTCCCACACGTTACCTTGAATTTTCCAGCTCACCTTCACACTACAGCCTAAATCTTAAAATGCAAACCTGTTCCTAGAAATAACTAATAGCGCTTGCGGGAAAAACCCTATGCTCGTAACTCCACGTCTCCTGGTCGGTTCCATTTATATAAATAATAATGCTTATCATATTTGTACTTGAAATATGAATTGAGGTCTCATTAACTACCTCCTCGCTTAGCTAATTCCAATCATCAATTATTCCAACACAAAAAAAAGTACTTCGTTACATCCTGCAATGAAGATTTCTTACGAAATTTAAAACTATGACTTCTAGTTCTAGAGCCAAACATATAAAAATATCGATCCCTATCCACTCTGTCAAAACAATGAAGGAATTTAAAAACCGTCACCATATACTCCTTATTCTTCTAGCTCCGCGTGATTGCAAGTCTAATTCCCTCAGCCTTTTCTCATAATTGAGATTGCGCATTTCTGGCACCAGTTTATTTTGGCATGCCTTTGAACAATTTTCAGCTTATTTACACGTTTTTTCAAGTGTGAATTCCAAAAGGGGGCTGCATATTTAATCTTTGGCCACACATGTTACATAAATATTTTTGAACAATTCCTTGTCCATGTGTCTGAAGGTTAACCTTTCATTTAAAAAGAAAGCATATGCAGTCCTTGATATGCCACTGATACGCATTTTCGGAGATAAATCTGCTAATGTATTTTACTCCTAGATCTCTCTCATTCTCCGTCTCTTGAAGTTCTGCACCAGCAATAGAGTATTCAAGCTTGAGCTTTCTCGCATTTGCATCCAGTCTCATTACCGTATAATATGAACCAATGAATTTCATTAGTCACTTTTCTAACCTCTCCTGCAGACTATTTGGGTCTTCCTGAGGTTCAACACCATTGTTCTCGTCTTTGAATTTCTTCGTAATTTTTGCATCATCTGCAAACATATTCAAGAATGAATAACACACTCTGCAGGTTATTTGCGTATACAAGGAACAAAAGTGGCCCTAAAACTGAACCCTGTGATATCCCACTACTAACCCTTCTCCATTCAAACACTGAATCTTACTCTGACCCTTTGTTCCCTTCTGTCAAAGTAAGTTTTTATCCATCCATAACATTTCCACCTATTTTTGTCATTACATGCAGCTTCTCAGTAAGTTTTCTATATGGGACGGCATCAAATGCCTTCTGAAATTCTAGGAATATGCAATTCGCCCAGCCCCTTCTTTCCTATAAGATCTTGCTTTCTTTTTATGAGTGTGATATCGGGACAGGCAAAAAATCTGCCATCATCTATAAAGCCCCGGGCACGAAGAAAACATTAAGACGAAGGAAAAGAAATTGGTTACGGACAAGGCAGAAATGAAGTAATGATACACAAAGGTAAAGGACATACTGAAAGAATAGTCAAAGTACTAAGGACCTAGAGATATGGCCGGATTAAACCCTGAGATGACGATAGATCCGCTTTTTGAAGGGAGATAGGTTATAAGAATCTGGAGGTAGATGGGAAGAAGCAGTCGCTGCATCGACCGATCCGCAAGTTACATATCTCCACACAGTACCTGTGAGAGAGGCCGCTTGGCAATGGTTACACGGCCTTAGCAGTGGAGGAAGAATGCAATTCACCAGCTCATCAGAGCATCCATAGAAGTAGTAGTGATAGAAGAGAGAAAGGGATGATACCTTATGGCGAAGAGAAATAGAATCCAGATTAGAAGTAAGAGAAGGATCATTAATGAGTCTGATTGCCTTAGATTCAACCCTATCAAGGAGATAAGTATAAAAGCACCCCAGATGTGTGAGCAGCAATCTAAGCAGGGGTGGATAAGATCTAATGAAGTTGTTACTGTTGATCTGCCTTCTCTGAAGCCATGATGTCTCACTGACAAAAAGTGGAATGATTCAGAGTGAAGAGAAATATGTTTTCTTAGTATTTTCTCCATAACTTTGCAATCTATGCTGGTCAAGGAAACAAGACTATAGTTTAGAGCTGTATCTCTCCTTTCCCTTTTGAATATATATATATATATATATATATATATATATATATATATATATATATATATATATATATATATATATATATATATATATATATATATATATATATACATATATATATATATATATATATATATATATATATATATATATATATATATATATATATATATATATATATATATATATATATATATATATATATATATATATATATATATATATATATATCACGTTCACTTGTTTCTGGCATCTTTGAATCTCCCCAGATTCCAGCAACTTTTCAAATATGATGCATAGAGCCACCGATATTCGTATAGCGCACTTCTAAAGTATGTAAGGGGATATGTCATCAGGACCTGTAGCTTTATGGGCATCCAACTCCATCAGCGCTTTGGATACCTCTGTAGCTGAAAAGATAACATTCTCTAACACAGGTCCATGATCATCAATCTCTGCAATTTTTCTACTGTAAATACTGACTGAAACTCCTCATCCAATTTTTCGCAGGTCTCTTCATCCGTTATTATTATTATTATTATTGTCTCAGCTCTATGTAACTTTAAAACCTGTTCTTTGACCTTCAGTTTTCCTCTGATAAAGCTGTGGAAAAGTTTGGGATTTTCTTTAGTGTGTTTACAAACATATTTATATATACATGTGTGTATGTGTGTGTGTGTGTGTGTATGTGTGTGTGTGTGTGATTACCTAATTGTGATTACCTAATTGTGTTTACGGGAAAGAGCCCAAAGCTCGTATCTTCCCGTCTCCTGATCGGTTCCATTTTTAGACTTAGTGATACTCATCATACCTGTCCTTAAAACTATGGATTGAGGTAGCATTTACTACCTCCTCGCTTAGCGAATTCCAATTATCAACTACTCTTACACTGAAAAAGTATTTCCTTACATCCTGCAAACAAGTTTTCTTCCGAAGCTTCAAACTATGACCTCTAGTTCTAGAGCCAGCCATATCGAAATATCGATCCCTATCCACTCTATCATAACCATGAAGGAATTTAAAGACTGTCACCATATCCCCCCTTACTCTTCTAGCTTCGAGTGATGGCAAGTCTAATTCCCTCAGCCTCTCATCATAACCGAGATTGCGTATTTCTGGCACCAGTTTCGTGGCATGTCTTTGAACTTTTTCAAGCTTAGCTATGTGCTTTTTCAAGTGCGGATTCCAAAAGGGGGCTGCATATTCGAGTTTTGGCCTCACATAGGTTACATAAATATTTCTGAACATTTCCTTGTCCATGTGCCTGAAGTGTGTGTGTGTGTGTGTGTGTGTGTGTGTGTGTGTGTGTGTGTGCTTACATACATACATATATATACGTGCGTGTATGTGTGCATATATATGCATATAAATATATATATATATATATATATATATATATATATATATATATATATATATATATATATATATATATATATATATATATATATATATATATATATATATATACATATATATATATATATATATATATATATATATATATATATATATATATATATATATATATATATATACATATATATACATATATATATATATATATATATATATATATATATATATATATATATATATATATATATATATATATATATATATATATATATATATATACATACACACACACACACACACAAACATACAATTTATGAATTCATCTATGTATTCGTTTATCTTTTATTTTAGTTATATATATATATATATATATATATATATATATATATATATATATATATATATATATATATATATATATATATATATATATTGCATTCTCATAGCACCATAATATTGTACGTGGAAGATCGTATATAATCGAGACCGAAAGAATGAGTTTGCAATTCTTTACCTGAAAAGTATCCGGAAAACAGATGATAACTTTAGACAAATTCTCTTCCTCTTTTCTAATTGTCCTTGTCTCATCCTTCAACTCATACTTATTATTATTATCATAATAATAATAATAATAATAATAATAATAATAATAATAATAATAATAATAATAATAATAATAATAATAATAATAATAATTATTATTATTATTATTATTATTATTATTATTATTATTATTATTATTATTATTATTATTATTATTATCATTATTATTATTATTATTATTATTATTATTATTATTATTATTATTATTATTATTATTATTATTATTATTATTATTATCACAATTTTTATTATACAAAACTAAAACTTTCAGATCCTATCATATACATATATGTACTTACATGTACGTACAAACACACACGCTTAAACTTATTTTTATATTCAGTTGCGAGAGAGAGAGAGAGAGAGAGAGAGAGAGAGAGAGAGAGAGAGAGAGAGAGAGAGAGAGAGAGAGAGAGAGAGAGAGAGAGAGAGAGAGAGAGAGAGAATTTCATTATCTTTATTTGCCCATAAGATGCTAGAATATGTATGTCTTTGATCGAGCCGCTGTGTTGCTAAGGTAATAAATAAAAACTAATAATAAATAAATAATTAAATAAATAAATAAATAAATACTACTACTACTACTACTACTACTACTACTACTACTACTACTACTACTACTACTACTAATAATAATAATAATAATAATAATAATAATAATAATAATAATAATAATAATAATAATAATAATTCCATTATACAATGGGTATTCGTCAGCCGGGGCAAACCCCAACCCCAGACTGTGATGCCCAACCACAGCAGTATCCAGCCAGTAAACAGCTTAAACTCGCAGTCTTGGGCGGGAACCGATCTCTCGACCTCGTCAATGCGAAGCAAGCGCGTTACCACTGTACTAGCAAAAAATCTGCCAAAGCATGACAAAGTTGCAAATTATGATGATAGATGTCTGTGAAATTCATGTATTATACAACAATAAGACTGCTTATGTGAGGAAATTAATTATTGATATAATTGTTATTATTATTATTATTATTATTATTATTATTATTATTATTATTATTATTATTATTATTATTATTATTATTATTATTATTATTATTATTATTATTATTATATTTATTATGAATGAAATTTTAATAATAATAATAATAATAATAATAATAATAATAATAATAATAATAATAATAATAATAATAATAATAATAATAATAATAGTAATAGTCACAATATATAATAATATCAGTAATAATAATACTAATAATAATAATAATACTAATACTAATAATAATAATAATAATAATAATAATAATAATAATAATAATAATAATAATAATAATAATAATAATAATAATAACATGCAGTAGTAGTAGTAGCTGTAGTAGTAGCAGGAGTAGTTATATTACAGTTCGGAAATCAATGATTAATTACCTATCACAATACCTTAGCATGTTTACATATCTGGTATCTATCTGTTTTTTTTTTGACATAGAACTAGGTAAATATTAATGTCTACACACACACACACACACAGAACAATGGTAGAGAACTTCAGGAGGATCTAAATAATCTGCATGAGTGGTCAGAAAAGTGGCTAATGAAATTCAATACCTCAAAATGTAAGGTAATGAGAATGGGTACAAGTGCAAGAAGGCCCAAGCTTGACTACTCGGTGGCTGGAGTACAGCTTCAGGAGACAGAAAATGAGAGAGATCTAGGAGTAAACATATTGGCAGATTTGTCTCCAGAAATACATATAAATGGCGTAGTAAGGGCAGCATATGCATTCTTATCAAATGTAAGGGTAGCCTTCAGGCACATGGACAAGGAAATGTTCAGAAATATTTATGTAACCTATGTGAGGCCAAAACTCGAATATGCAGCCCCCTTTTGGAATCCGCACTTGAAAAAGCACATAGCTAAGCTTGAAAAAGTTCAAAGACATGCCACGAAACTGGTGCCAGAAATACGCAATCTCGGTTATGATGAGAGGCTGAGGGAATTAGACTTGCCATCACTCGAAGCTAGAAGAGTAAGGGGGGATATGGTGACAGTCTTTAAATTCCTTCATGGTTATGATAGAGTGGATAGGGATCGATATTTCGATATGGCTGGCTCTAGAACTAGAGGTCATAGTTTGAAGCTTCGGAAGAAAACTTGTTTGCAGGATGTAAGGAAATACTTTTTCAGTGTAAGAGTAGTTGATAATTGGAATTCGCTAAGCGAGGAGGTAGTTAATGCTACCTCAATCCATAGTTTTAAGGACAGGTATGATAAGTATCACTAAGTCTAAAAATGGAACCGATCAGGAGACGGGAAGATACGAGCTTTGGGCTCTTTCCCGTAAACACAATTAGGTAATCACAATTAGGTAATCACACGCAAAGCTATGGAGAAACTACTAAGGAAACATATCTCTCATCACTTGGAATCCTTCAACTTTTTGTCAGTGAGGCAACATGGCTTCAGAGAAGGTAGATCAACAGTAACAAACTTATTAGAATTTTATGATGAGGTAAGCCAAATCTTACAGGAAAGAGAGGGCTGGGCAGATTGCATATTCCTAGACTTCCAGAAAGCGTTTGACACTGTTCCACATGGGAGACTTATTAGGAAGCTGCAATCAATGGCTAGAATAGGTGGAAATGTTTTGGAATGGATAAAAACTTACTTAGAAGGAAGGGAACAGAGGGTTAGAGTAAGACACTCAGTGTCTGAATGGAGAAGAGTTAGTAGTGGAGTTCCACAGGGTTCAGTTTTAGGGCCACTTTTGTTCCTTGTATATGTAAATGACCTACCAGAGTCTGTAAATTCATTCATGAATATGTTTGCAGATGATGCAAAGATTGTGAAGAAAGTAAAAAACGAGAACAATGGTGGAGAACTTCAGGAGGATCTAAATAATCTGCATGAGTGGTCAGAAAAGTGGCTAATGAAATTCAATACTTCAAAATGTAAGGTAATGAGAATGGGTACAAGTGCAAGAAGGCCCAAGCTTGACTACTCGGTGGCTGGAGTACAACTTCAAGAGACAGAAAATGAGAGAGATCTAGGAGTAAACATACTGGCAGATTTGTCTCCAGAAATACATATAAATGGCATAGTAAGGGCAGCATATGCATTCTTATCAAATGTAAGGGTAGCCTTCAGGCACATGGACAAGGAAATGTTCAGAAATATTTATGTAACCTATGTGAGGCCAAAACTCGAATATGCAGCCCCCTTTTGGAATCCGCACTTGAAAAAGCACATAGCTAAGCTTGAAAAAGTTCAAAGACATGCCACGAAACTGGTGCCAGAAATACGCAATCTCAGTTATGATGAGAGGCTGAGGGAATCAGACTTACCATCACTGGAAGCTAGAAGAGTGAGGGGGGATATGGTGACAGTCTTTAAATTCCTTCATGGTTATGATAGAGTGGATAGGGATCGATATTTTGATATGGCTGGCTCTAGAACTAGAGGTCATAGTTTGAAGCTTCGTAAGAAAACTTCTTCGCAGGATGTAAGGAAATACTTTTTCAGTGTAAGAGTAGTTGATAATTGGAATTGGCTAAGCGAGGAGGTAGTTAATGGTATCTCAATCCATAGTTTTAAGGACAGGTATGATAAGTATCACTAAGTATAAAATGGAACCGATGAGGAGACGGGAAGATACGAGCTTTGGGCTCTTTCCCGTAAACACAATTAGGTAATCAATTAGGTAATCACACACACACAAGTACATATACACACCGCGCGTTCAGTGACACACGGAACTGCTCCTCTTAAATTTTAAATTGTTTAGAGTGACTAAGTGCTTAGTGGAAAACTTTACCATAATTTCCCTAAATCTGAAATCCTGCAGAGTATTGTGAGTACAAAACTTATATTTGTTGTATGACGAGACTGTCCAAAATATTAAAGGAAAATAAATTGAGAACATTTTTCGTGAGGGGAGAGAGAAGCTGCCGTCCAGTTCTGCCTTGAAGGAAATTTAGAAGAGTTGCCAGAGGTGAAGCCATCACATCACATTACCTAATTTTTTGTGTAAACTGGGGAAAGCTCTTAAGCCGTTTACCTGATCCTGTGGTTCCATATATAGTTAAAATCAGTATCCTTCCCATTTATATTAACTTGTTAGTTAGTTTGATACACGAAAAATTGAATAAGTAAAAAAAAAAATATATATATATATCCACCTGTCAACAGTACTGAGTTAAGTTGCCAAGTAGTACAGCTGTCTTATTTTCTTCATTTTTTTGTTTTGCTTTTCTTTTAGCTTTCTCTTTTACTATTTTGTTTTTATTTTGTATATATATTGAGTTCAATGTAAAGTCTAATCTTGTGATAACATACCTTGGTTAGCAAGTGAGTTTATCAGTTAGGAAGAATATATAGCAGAAACAGGTGGGTGCCACCTCAGACACAGGTTCGAATTTTTCCTTCAGGTTTGACTTTTGTTTTGTTGCATTTTTTTTTCTTTTTCTTTTTATCCTTAAATTACCATGGTCAAGTTTTTAAGTTAAGATGTGTGTTACCAGAAAAGAGATAAACTGAGTCACTAAATAGCACTTATATGGAGATATAAAAATTCGGTGTGAAGCTTAATTAAAAGTTTTTCTCTTTTTTTTTTCCTCTTTCTCGTCTTCTTTCTATATTCTGTGAGAGGGAGTACATAAAAATGACGCCATCTCTGTCCCAAACCTCTCCCTTCCATGGGTCGGTAGGAGGGGTAGCCATCAGGAGACTCAAACAGAAAATCAAGAATATAGAGGAAATGGTTATAAGCCTTGATGATAAAATTCAGAATATGGATGGAGAAATGAAAGAGAATGAAACACTCAGAGAGCAAATAAGATCTTTGGAGGAAGCAAATAAAGCACAAGGGCAGGAGAGAAAGGAACTAGAAAAAAGAATAAAAAAGCTGGAAGGGGAAAAGAGTCAACTAGAGTCTAGACTTTCTAAACAAGAAGATAAAAACAAACAGCTGAATGACAACCTAAAGGAATTAGATGTTAGTTCACTGCTCTCTTCTAAGAGAGACGAGATTGCTGCTTGGAATGTCCAGATTAAGGAAAACATTAAACAGTTCAGAAAAGAGTTCCAGGAGCTGAATATGGAAAATGATGCCATGAAAACTTCCTTTGCTGATGCACTAAAGGGGAATGTGACAGTAAAAGAGGCTGTAAAGGTGGTGGCACTGGAAAACATACAAACAGTTGACTATAAAGAGACAGTAATCGAAAAAATGAAAGACGTTGTGATGGAAAGGGCAAACCCACTCATCAGACAGGCACTTGATAAGGAGAAGACAGTGGTAATCTCAGGCATAAGCGAGTCCCAGGAGCCAACATGGCAGGGGAGACTTGAAGAAAATAAAGCTAGGGTTGTAGACCTGATAAGAAAGCTTGGAGTAGTATGTGGTCCTGAGGATATTGTAAACATACACCAACTAGGTAAATATTCGAGGGAAGGAAAGCCGAGACCAACAAAAGTAACCTTTGAGAGAGGGGAAACATGTAGGGAAATATTGTTGAGAAAAAAAAGTCTAAAAGACCTTCAAGAATTCAAAGAAGTGTTCATTAGACAATACAGAACACAGGAAGAGATGGGAAAGATCAAAAACTTGTTGCAAGAGGCAAGAAGGTTAAATGATGAAAGAAATGAAGAAGAGAAGAAAAATTTTCATTACAGAGTTCTTCCAGACAAAGGGGAGATAAAGAAGATAATGACAGAAGATCAGGGGATGGGGCCTCATTAAGATTGTTATACACAAATGCTGATGGATTAGCTGATAAGGCAGTAGAATTAAAAGATAGGATTCACAACAGTAAGGCAGATATAGTAGCAATTACAGAGACTAAGTTGAGTGAGGACATAAACAGTGTCACAGTTTTTCCTAAGGGTTTCAGAATACTAAGGGTTGAAAGATCTGAGAGGACTGGTGGAGGGATAGCACTGCTCATAAGTGAAAGGATTCAAGTCGAAGAAATAAACTTGGCTATAGAAAGTGAGTTCAAGGAATTTCTTGTTGCTCGCATAAATACTGGGTCAGAGAGCATTATAATAACTGTTGTATACAACCCACCAAGGAACCAAAATAGGCTTGAAGTTTATGAGGAAAGTCATATAGGTACTATTGAAGTCATAAACTCAGTTGTTAACATGGCACGGGAAAAAAAATGTAGGATTTTGATTATGGGAGACTTTAATCATAAAGAGATAGATTGGATAAATCTTGACCCACACAGTGGTGAGGACTCATTCGGGGCAAGATTCCTAGATTGCGTACAAGGGAATTTCCTACACCAACATGTAATGGAACCAACAAGGGCCAGGGGTGGGGATGAGCCATCACTACTTGATCTAGTGTTCACAGATAATGTGTTGGATATTGAAAAAATTGAGTATGAACCACCAATTGGAAAGAGTGACCACTGTGTGTTGTTGAAAGAGTATATCATTGAAGATATTCTTCCTGAGAGTAGAGGTACTGAGGACATGAGGAGGAACTATCGGAAAGGCGATTACATCAAAATGAATGAGCTTTTTGCAGTTATTGACTGGAGAACCTTATTTTACAACAAATCTGTACAAGAAATGTATGACATCTTTTGAGAGAAATATGGGAAGATAGTAGATTGCTGCATACCTGTCACCAAAGTAGGTGTAATTCATGCCAGAGAGAAATGGTTCGATAATGGGTGTAAAAGAGCTAAGGAGTGGAGAGACAAATGCTGGAAAAGGTATAGGAGGAGAAAAAACATAAATGCCTGGCAAACCTACAAGAGAGCAAGAAATGACTACCTAAGTAAAAGGAGAGAGGCAGAAAGAGACTATGAGAGGGACATCACCAGGAAGGCTAAAGAAAATAACAAGCTTTTCCACAGCTTTATCAGAGGAAAACTGAAGGTAAAAGAACAGGTTTTAAGGCTAAAGAGAGCGGATGGAAGCATCACTGAGACGGATGAAGAGATCTGCAAAGAATTGAACAAGGAGTTTCAGTCAGAATTTACAGTAGAAAATACCCCACCCCCTCAGATTGCAGTGATAGAAGCTCAAGGGCCGGTATTAGAGAACATCAACCTTACAGCCACAGAGGTATGCAAAGCGCTGATGGATTTAGATGTTGATAAATCTACAGGTCCCGATGACATATCCCCTCATGTGCTTAAAAAATGCGCAAACACAATATCAGTGGCGCTAAGTATCATATTTAAGGAGTCACGGGAGTCGGGGGAGATTCCAACATGCTGGAAACAAGCAAATGTGATACCTATCTTCAAAAAGGGAAGGAGGGATACGGCTCTGAACTATAGACCAGTTTCCTTGACCAGCATAGTTTGCAAAGTTATGGAGAAACTACTAAGGAAACATATCTCTCATCACTTGGAATCCTTCAACTTTTTGTCAGTGAGGCAACATGGCTTCAGAGAAGGTAGATCAACAGTAACAAACTTATTAGAATTTTATGATGAGGTAAGCCAAATCTTACAGGAAAGAGAGGGCTGGGCAGATTGCATATTCCTAGACTTCCAGAAAGCGTTTGACACTGTTCCACATGGGAGACTTATTAGGAAGCTGCAATCAATGGCTAGAATAGGTGGAAATGTTTTGGAATGGATAAAAACTTACTTAGAAGGAAGGGAACAGAGGGTTAGAGTAAGACACTCAGTGTCTGAATGGAGAGGAGTTAGTAGTGGAGTTCCACAGGGTTCAGTTTTAGGGCCACTTTTGTTCCTTGTATATGTAAATGACCTACCAGAGTCTGTAAATTCATTCATGAATATGTTTGCAGATGATGCAAAGATTGTGAAGAAAGTAAAAAACGAGAACAATGGTAGAGAACTTCAGGAGGATCTAAATAATCTGCATGAGTGGTCAGAAAAGTGGCTAATGAAATTCAATACTTAAAAATGTAAGGTAATGAGAATGGGTACAAGTGCAAGAAGGCCCAAGCTTGACTACTCGGTGGCTGGAGTACAACTTCAAGAGACAGAAAATGAGAGAGATCTAGGAGTAAACATACTGGCAGATTTGTCTCCAGAAATACATATAAATGGAATAGTAAGGGCAGCATATGCATTCTTATCAAATGTAAGGGTAGCCTTCAGGCACATGGACAAGGAAATGTTCAGAAATATTTATGTAACCTATGTGAGGCCAAA
>JAXCGZ010010252.1:7500-12500 GCA_037179515.1 Halocaridina rubra | reverse complement strand
ATGTATGTACGTATGTATGTATTTATGTATGTATGTATGTATGTGATTACCTAATTGTGTTTACGGGAAAGAGCCTAAAGCTCGTATCTTCCTGTCTCCTGATCGGTTCCATTTTAGACTTAGTCATACTTATCATACCTGTCCTTAAAACTATGGATTGAGATGCCATTAACTACCTCCTCGCTTAGCGAATTCCAATTATCAACTACTCTTACACTGAAAAAGTATTTCCTTACATCCTGCAAACAAGTTTTCTTACGAAGCTTCAAACTATAACCTCACCTGCCATATCAAAATATCGATCCCTATCCACTCTATCATAACCATGAAGGAATTTAAAGACTGTCACCATATCCCCCCCTCAATCTTCTAGCTTCGAGTGATGGTAAGTCTAATTCCCTCAGCCTCTCATCATAACTGAGATTGCGTATTTCTGGCACCAGTTTCGTGGCATGTCTTTGAACTTTTTCAAGCTTAGCTATGTGCTTTTTCAAGTGCGGATTCCAAAAGGGGGCTGCATATTCGAGTTTTGGCCTCACATAGGTTACATAAATATTTCTGAACATTTCCTTGTCCATGTGCCTGAAGGCTACCCTTACATTTGATAAGAATGCATATGCTGCCCTTACTATGCCATTTATATGTATTTCTGGAGACAAATCTGCCAGTATGTTTACTCCTAGATCTCTCTCATTTTCTGTCTCTTGAAGTTGTACTCCAGCCACCGAGTAGTCAAGCTTGGGCCTTCTTGCACTTGTACCCATTCTCATTACCTTGCATTTTGAAGTATTGAATTTCATTAGCCACTTTTCTGACCACTCATGCAGATTATTTAGATCCTCCTGAAGTTCTCTACCATTGTTCTCGTTTTTTACTTTCTTCACAATCTTTGCATCATCTGCAAACATATTCATGAATGAATTTACAGACTCTGGTAGGTCATTTACATATACAAGGAACAAAAGTGGCCCTAAACCTGAACCCTGTGGAACTCCACTACTAACTCTTCTCCATTCAGACACTGAGTGTCTTACTCTAACCCTCTGTTCCCTTCCTTCTAAGTAAGTTTTTATCCATTCCAAAACATTTCCACCTATTCTAGCCATTGATTGCAGTTTCCTAATAAGTCTCCCATGTGGAACAGTGTCAAACGCTTTCTGGAAGTCTAGGAATATGCAATCTGCCCAGCCCTCTCTTTCCTGTAAGATTTGACTTACCTCATCATAAAGTTCTAATAAGTTTGTTACTGTTGATCTACCTTCTCTGAAGCCATGTTGCCTCACTGACAAAAGTTGAAGGATTCCAAGTGAAGAGAGATATGTTTCCTTAGTAGTTTCTCCATAACTTTGCAAACTATGCTGGTCAAGGAAACTGGTCTATAGTTCAGAGCCGTATCCCTCCTTCCCTTTTTGAAGATAGGTATCACATTTGCTTGTTTCCAGCATCTTGGAATCTCCCCCGACTCCAGTGACTCCTTAAATATGATACTTAGTGCCACTGATATTGTGTTTGCGCATTTTTTAAGCACATGAGGGGATATGTCATCAGGACCTGTAGCTTTATGAACATCTAAATCCATCAGCGCTTTGCATACCTCTGTGGCTGTTAGGTTGATGTTCTCTAATACCGGCCCTTGAGCTTCTATCACTGCAATCTGAGGGGGTGGGGTATTTTCTACTGTAAATACTGATTGAAACTCCTTGTTCAATTCTTTGCAGATCTCTTCATCCGTCTAAGTGATGCTTCCATCTGCTCTCTTTAGCCTTACAACCTGTTCTTTTACCTTCAGTTTTCCTCTGATAAAGCTGTGGAAAAGCTTGGGATTTTCTTTAGCCTTCCTGGTGATGTCCCTCTCATAGTCTCTCTCTGCCTCTCTCCTTTTACTTAGGTAGTCATATCTTGCTCTTTTGTAGGTTTGCCAGGCATTTATGTTTTTTCTCCTCCTATACCTTTTCCAGCATTTATCTCTCCACTCTTTAGCTCTTTTACACCCATTATCGAACCATTTCTCTCTGGCATGAATTACACCTACTTTGGTGACAGGTATGCAGCAATCTGCTATCTTCCCATATATCTCACAAAAGATGTCATACATTTCTTGTACAGATTTGTTGTAAAATAAGGTTCTCCAGTCAATAACCGCAAAAAGCACATTCATTTTGATGTAATCTCCTTTCGGATAGTTCCTCCTCATGTCCTCAGTGCCTCCACTCTCAGGAAGAATATCTTCAATGATATACTCCATCAACAACACACAGTGGTCACTCTTTCCAATTGGTGGTTCATACTCAATTTTTTCAATATCCAACACATTATCTGTGAACACTAGATCAAGTAGTGATGGCTCATCCCCACCCCTGGCCCTTGTTGGTTCCATTACATGTTGGTGTAGGAAATTCCCTTGTACGCAGTCTAGGAATCTTGCCCCGAATGAGTCCTCACCACTGTGTGGGTCAAGATTTATCCAATCTATCTCTTTATGATTAAAGTCTCCCATAATCAAAATCCTACATTTTTTTTCCATGCCATGTTAACAACTGAGTTTATGACTTCAATAGTACCTATATGACTTTCCTCATAAACTTCAAGCCTATTTTGGTTCCTTGGTGGGTTGTATACAACAGTTATTATAATGCTCTCTGACCCAGTATTTATGCAAGCAACAAGAAATTCCTTGAACTCACTTTCTATAGCCAAGTTTATTTCTTCAACTTGAATCCTTTCACTTATGAGCAGTGCTATCCCTCCACCAGTCCTCTCAGATCTTTCAACCCTTAGTATTCTGAAACCCTTAGGAAAAACTGTGACACTGTTTATGTCCTCACTCAACTTAGTCTCTGTAATTGCTACTATATCTGCCTTACTGTTGTGAATCCTATCTTTTAATTCTACTGCCTTACCAGCTAATCCATCATCATTTGTGTATAACAATCTTAATGAGGCCCCATCCCCTGATCTTCTGTCATTATCTTCTTTATCTCCCCTTTGTCTGGAAGAACTCTGTAATGAAAATTTTTCTTCTCTTCTTCATTTCTTTCATCATTTAACCTTCTTGCCTCTTGCAACAAGTTTTTGATCTTTCCCATCTCTTCCTGTGTTCTGTATCGTCTAATGAACACTTCTTTGAATTCTTGAAGGTCTTTTAGACTTTTTTTTCTCAACAATATTTCCCTACATGTTTCCCCTCTCTCAAAGGTTACTTTTGTTGGTCTCGGCTTTCCTTCCCTCGAATATCTACCTAGTTGGTGTATGTTTACATACACCATGTATGTATGTATATGCAAAAGCACACACACAAACACACACACACCCATATATATATATATATATATATATATATATATATATATAATATATATATATATATATATATATATATATATATATATATATATATATATATACGTAGAGCACGAGAAAGAGAGAGAGAGAGAGAGAGAGAGAGAGAGAGAGAGAGAGAGAGAGAGAGAGAGAGAGAGAGAGAGAGAGAGAGAGAGAGAGAGAGAGAGAGAGAGAGAGAGAGAGAGAGAGAGAGAGCACATGTTTTAAATATAATACAAAGATATTATTGACCAATAATATTCTCAGAACAAGCTGAGCAACACTGATTGCATCCAGTTTATTTCCTGGTCCAATCTGGAAACCTATTCCCTTTGTCATAAATATTCATGTGTATGTATGTATGTATGTATGTATGTATATATGTATGCATAAATGTATGCATGTATGTATGTATGTATGTATGTATGTATGTATGTATGCATGTATGTATGTATGTATGCATGTATGTAGATGTGTGCATGTTGGTATGTATGTGTGTATGTATGTATGTATGCATTTTGTAAGTAGCGATTGTATGTGGAAATGTACGCATGCATATATGCATGTAAGCTTATGTATGTACCTTTTCAGGTACTTAGTTATTTTTTTTTTTTATGAGTGTGACACCTGGACAGGCAGAAACTGCTCTCATCAATAAATGCCCGAGCACGAAATAATACAAGACGATGGAAAAGAAAAATGTTAAGGACAAGGCAGAGATAAGGTAATGTCACACAAAGGAAAACGACAGACAGAAAAAACAGTCAAAGTACAGAGGACCCAGAGATATGGAGGACTAGGCCCTGAAATGACGATAGATCCGCTTTTTGAAGGATGATAGGTCATAAGAATTAGAAAAGACAGAGGAGGAAGAGAGTTCCAGAGTCTGAAGGTAGATGGGAAGAAGCAGTCGCTGCACCGACCAATCCGCGAGCTACAAATCTCCACACAGTACCTGTGAGACGAGGCCCCTTGGCGAGTGTTACGCGGCCTTAGGCAGTGGGGGAGGGATGCAACTCGCCAACTCATCTGAGCAGCGATGGAAGTAGTAGAGATAGAAAAGAGAAAGGGAAGATACCTTACGGCGAAGAGAGAGAGAATCCAGATTAGAAGTAAGAGAAGGATCATTAATGAGTCTGACTGCCTTAGATTCAACCCTTCAAGGAGAAAGTATAAGAAGAAGCACCCCAGATGTGTGAGCAGTATTCTAAGCAGGGACGGATAAGACCTTTATAAATTTCAAGTAACTGTAAAGAGGGAAATTAATGAAGAAAACGAAACAGAACCCCCAATTTTTTGGATGAAGATTTAGAAATTTGGATTATGTGATTCCTCCAAGACAAGTTAGAGGCTATATGGATTCCTAATATGTTGATAGAATTAAGAGAGGTAAATTTCGTTAGTTTCGAAGACAATAGGGCTATTAGGAGGAGATGAAGCGAAAGAGATAGCCAGAAACTGTGTCTTGGAGGCATTGAATTTAAGGAAATTTTGGGTGCCCCACTCAGATACACTCTGCAAATCAGAGTTGAGAGTAGAAGAAAGGGTGATACGAGACTGATTACGAGTAGCAGATAAAGGTTATGAAGAAAAGGCAGAGGAAGAAGTGAAGGGTAGAATCATCAGCAAAGGCAGTGAGGAAGAGAGGAATGATGGGGATTGTAGAATGATCATTGCTG
>JAXCGZ010010251.1:10000-39523 GCA_037179515.1 Halocaridina rubra | reverse complement strand
TGCATAACTTTAAAGAATCATGTATTTTAAGCTAAACAGCAGCTTCAGATTAAGAAGACAGTTTGTCATTAAACTCTTGTTAGATCTTTGATATGATGGATGGGTGTGAGGGGAGTTGCCATGTGATGAAGCGGTGGGGTTAAAGTAGCTGCTGCTGTTTGGTCTCATTGTAGAATATCCTTGTGAATGACCTAAGCAGAGTGATAGAGGAGGAATGTGGCAACCTTATATCCCCAAGAAGCTAAGAGGAGTGGTTGAGGTATGTGTCGATTGAGGTGAGTGTTCATTTCTTTGCATGTCCACCCCCCTTACAAGGTGGAATGGGGCCATGCACATAGATATGTGTTTGTTATGTAATAAGTGCATAGTTAATCGTACATAACTGTGTCCCTTTTTATTCAAATTTCCATGCAATAAAGCATTACAGCTGTGAAACTAACTAGCAGCAACGTTAATCAAAGGCCTCTTTGCAAGCAGTAGTAGCTTAGCTGTGAATTTGTATGTAAATTTTACAAAAAGTTCTTATCCAAGATGATAGGGGAGAGATGCTATCCCTTTATCCTTGTAGTTTTTTTTATGGTTGTCTTCTCTCTGTCAAACTGGCAGACTAGAACAGAGGACACTGTAATTGCAGAAACAGAAATGACACACAGTTAGTAATGGGAAAACTGAAAGCACGAGTTCACAGATAATGAGTTTCCAATATTATTCTACTGGATGCAAATATATTGGTTAGTCACAACTAACCAGAAATATTTACTCTGCCGGAAGAGCATACAAAATTATTAATTATCTGCAAGCATTAGCATAAAGCAATTTATTCACAATAAATGAATAATTTACGAAATGAATATGTACTTTATTCATTAAATTGTGGTTAACAAGAAATGTTTGCAATGCCAAAATGGCAAAAACACCCTGAATTATTTGCAGTTCATAACATAATACACTTTATTTACGAGTATTGACGTAAAATATTTTATTTACGAGTATTGACGTAAAACACTATTTACGATGATAGAAAAGGGGTGATATGAAATTAAAATTTGTTAGAAGGGATTGCTTTTTATTTGGTAATGCGCAATCTCCTGGGGGCAAAATTTCACGTGGACCCCTGCAATGAAAGATATTCTCATCACTGTAGATCAGCAGTTATTTTTGTCCAGAAATTAAATTTGGCAAATGAGATTCCAGTTAGGTAATCTACAAACATTTGTTTGGATGGGAATGGAACTGAGAAAAATTACTTAGGATTTTGACCAGTAACGGATTTAAGCTGTGACCTTAAATGCAAACTTTCTTGAATTTCCAATTTGCTTGACCAACGAACTTTACCATACAATAGCTCTCACAAAAGATGCTCGGAGTAAGTGTAACTGCTGAGGAAAGATCTTGCCTCTGTGGTGTTTGGCCGCCAGTTCAGAGAGATCAAGCGTCCCTCGGTAACGTCGTCATTCGGCCAGCCAGTAAACAAACAAACAAACAAACATTTATTTCCATTTTGTACAATGGTTATTCAACATTAATAGTAACTTATAAGTAGACATGTAATTAAACTAATAAATAAGAGGGTTAGACATATAGTTAAATTAAATGTAGCTTTCATAGAAAATAATAATGCTGTAATAAAAATGTTAACAATAATGTTAATAATAAAGTAGTAAGTATGCCACTAGATACAGGATCGTTATTATTGGCATCATTTCCATATTTGTTTCCTTACAATGAGAATAATTAGTTCTTAATGAGCAGCAACTATTTGTCCAAAAGAAAACTATAGTTTGCTTTTGAAAGCTGTGAAGGAGGATGCATTTTTAAGATGCTCTGGAATATTATTCCAGAGTGTTGGCCCTTTGATAGTGATCATCTTTGAACCTGCTTCTGTGTTTGTTCTGTGAATAAAGAGCTCACTGCTCTGTCTTGTGTTGGTTCCCCTTATATCCCTCACTGCTCTGTCTTGTGTTGGTTCCCCTTATATCCCTGACTGTTTCTAAATCAAATAGCCAGCTAGGATAATGATGGTCCAAAATTTTGAATACAAAAACATAAATAGCATAAGCGACCTTATTTTCTGCCCGCAGCCACCCAAGTTTATTGAAAGCTGGTGTGATGTGGTCATATTTTCTTATTCCTCCCAGGGCAACTCGAGCTGCAAAATTATTAAGCTTCTGTATTCTGTTTATCTGAGTCTTAGTGGTAGCTCCCCAAACAGTTGTGCAGTAATTAATGTGACTTAGGGCTAGAGATTCAACAACAGTTATTCGAGTGGTAGTCTCAAAATTGTCTTTTATACATGATAAGTACATTAATGTTCCTGTAACCTTTTTGCATACTTTATCTATGTGGGAATCAAACAACATGTGGTTATCAAAGTGAATTCCTAGGTTTTTGACTGTTTTGCTAGGTGTGATAATATTGTCACAAAAATTAATTGTTGTGTTTTCTGGAATTTGTGCTATGTGGGACCTTGAACCAATAAATATGCACTGTGTTTTACTTTCGTTAATTAACAGCCCAATTTCTTGGAAATAGGTTTTAATTTTTGACAGTGTTTTCTGCTCTTAAAGTTAGCTCTGGGAGATTATTAATATCACCACTTAAGGAGTAGTTGAGTATCATCTGCATATTGTACGACTAGACAGTCAAAAAGAAAGAAGATAGATCATTTACGTAAATGGAGAAGAGGATAGGACCAAGTACTGATCCCTGTGGAACACCAAATGATACATTTTTTGGCACAGAGATGATGTTAAGATGTATGGACTGTTACGATTAGATAGATACTCGCTAAACCAGCTTGGATCAATATTTAAGTTAATACATTTACTTAAAAGAATGAAGGCTTTTGATAAGTCTAGTAATATAAGCAGATATTTTTTCATATCTATATTTTTATATATACTATTCGTAACTTTTAAGCAGTGCAGTTTCCGTCGAGAGTTTTGGTCTGAAACCATGTTGGTTAACGTTAGTAGTCTATTTGATTCTGAATATGACATAAGATGGCATGCTACAAATTTTTCTAATATTTTAGAGAAAATGGGTAGCAGGGAAATGGGACGATAGTTTGTCACATCTTCTCTGTCCCCCTTTTTATGCAGAGGTATTACATGTGATATTTTCCAAGAGTCGGGAAACTTTTTAGTAACAATGGAAGTGTTCATAATAGTTAGAATATAGGATGCAATCATGGGTAGAGCATCTTTGATTAACTGAAATGGTATACCATCTGTACCATAAGAGCCAGAGTTTCTTAGGCTCTTTATGGTAAGAATTAGGGTAGCACAATCGATAGGATTTATCTTGAAGTACTCTCTTGTGTTTTCATTGGAAGAATTGTCATTTAAGCAATTACTCATATTCACTATGTTGATTTTCTTGAGTTTTTTCATATGTATATTTGCCAACGTTAGCAAAATAGTTATTAAAGTTATCTGCTTTGTCTTTCAACTCTGTAATATTTTCATAACTTTCTGAGGTACTCTTTTCATTTGGTATCATGCTTCTTATCACTTTCCATGTTGCTGCTGTATCATGTCTAGAGTCATTAAATTGTTTTTTGTAAAAGTCTTTTTTACTTACACTGATGAGAGATCTGACACGTTTCTTTTGTTTTATAACGTTCTCGGAGAGTCATTTCATATCTATTCATTTTTAGCTCTTTTTGTATTTGATTTCTGATTTGCATTGCCTCTTTGATGTCATTAGTTAGCCAGGGGGCTGAGGGGCGGGTTATTTTTCTTGTTACAATGGGTGCACAACTGTGTAAGCATTCAAGGAAGACTTTTGTTAAAATCTCAACCTGCAAATCGACGTTATCTGTGTATTTAATTTTATTAAGTGCATTTGTGTTGTTGATTAATGTTTCACAAAAGATATCAGGGGAGTAATTTTTTAGGCACCGGAATGTCTTGAGGAGAGGCTTCCTTTTCGGCTTGCTTATGTTTAGCATAGCAATGTTCAGCTCGTGGTCTGCAATTGGGCAGGGAACTACATCCCAATAGGGTATACTTTCCACTTTATTTGTTATTATCAGATCTATAAGAGTCCTAGAATTAGGGGTTATGCGGGTCGGTTTTGTCACTATTTGTGTTAACTTCACAGTGTTGATCACTCTTTTCATTTTGTTATCTGCCGAGAGCAAGTCGTCATTAAAATCACCAAGTATGTATATGGGTTTATGACGCACAGATATTTCTGAATGTTTCTAGCAGATGATTGAATGAACTGGTAGGTGCTTTAGGGTGACGGTAAGCACACCCTACAATGAAAGATGGAAGTTTCTGATACTGCACAGTGATCCATAAATCTTCGAGCTCCTCGGTTTTTTCTAAACCTGTGGTTATTTCTGATGCACTAAGATAATTTCTAACATAAATACAAACCCCACCCCCTCGGCCATGGTCATTGCGAAATATTTTAAACTCTGGGATATTCACATATTTATTTTCAGTTGTAGGAGGAAGCCAAGTTTCACTTACACAGAGGATTTCTATGTTGTAGTCTTTTGTTAGCATTATTATTTCCTCAAAATGAGCGAGCAGGGACTGAGCGTTCACATGTACTAATGTTACATTCTTACCATGTTTCATTGGGGTGGTATCCATAGTCATAGTTGTAGTTTCGACTGTGTGATTCTGCTTGGAATTCATCATTGTAGTGTGTTCTGGGGTTAGCCCATGGATCCTGGTGTCTGTACCTGCCGTTGGATGTGTAACGCTGGTTTGAGTACGTGCCGTGGTATGATCGGGCCTTCCCAAAGTTTGTATGCCTAGGTGAGTGTCTAGGGTTGTAAGAGCCAACACTCCAGGAGAAGTCTCTTGTGCGTGGACGGCGATAAGAGAGGTTTGTATCGTGTCTCTTTCTGTAGTCTCGTGTATAGGGGATTGTTTCATTAGCTCTTTGCTGTTTATTTTGGTATGACTGTAGTTTGGGATATTTTGTAGAATACCCAGGTTGTGTCCATTGTTTGCCCCCACGAAATGGCTGGACAATTGTGCCTGTAGGCCATTGCTTCAGTTTGTAAGGCACATATTCAAATCCTTTCGATATCGTTATTGCGAAGGAAACCCAGTTTGGTTTGCGAGAAAGCTCCTTAATCAAGACTTCTTCAGAAGGAATGCCTTGATTTGTCAATGTATTACGTATCTCTCTCTCAAAGGGGTTGCCAGGAATGCGAATATATATTTGAGCTGTAACCCTTGCACATGCATTATTGTAGGGTTTATCGAGAGCAGCAATTCGTCCCCCAATGGTTTTTTAACTATAGTGATGATCCCTGGTAGGCAATTATGCCAGAGATGCAAGGGAGAGACCGTATTTCAGGTGCAAGAAGCAGAAGCGAACAAAAGAAACAAGAAATAATTATATGCTTAATAGGTTACTGGTCGTTATCTGCAGAGCATTCTTTGCATTGCAGAAGGAATTTTAATATTCAGACAGTAAAGAAGCTACTGAAATGTATCTAGACAGGCTAATGACATATCAGCAAGGTCAAATTTATAACAAGATTTATCAACAAGAGCAATTTTTGTAATATAAAAAAATTTTCAGCAAGAGCAATTTTATAATAAGAAAATTGCCTAAACAATGTATCTAATAGACTTGCTAAGATTACGGCATCATACATGAGAGAAAAGCCGAGAACAGAGAAATAGGGGGAGATTTATATATTGGGATCGTGCTTTCTACACGTACAAGAATATTAAACGAAGATATACCTGTATTTAAAATTTTATATACTGTATACTGAAATACAAATTGCCAAATAATCATCATCTGCAAAATGCAAGAAGTGGGATTTTTTTTAGTAAGAAAAGAAAAGACGGTTAAAAGTTCACTAAATAACTAATAAGGTATCTATAATGACCTCTGGTGACTTGGAGTGGAACACTGTGCTACACTCACTCTCTCCCAAATGAACTAATTAGCAACCCTCTCCACTGAGGTGGGTTTAAGGGCGAGACAAATATTCCATGTCCATAAACAGTCCTATGAATTGTTTTTTATTTTATTGATTCATGAAAAACTACAAAATATAACGAAGTCAATGATATGCTATGCATAATGATAAATATAGGTTTGGGTTAGGAAAATAGATGAGAACAAGATATCACGGCGTGCTAAAAAACTGCCCTCCAGAGATATAATTTCTCAAATAAGCACAGAAAAAACTTATTGAAACTTAAGGTGCGCGAGAGTGTTAAAGCTTTGTATTAGTGAAAATACTTTAATAAATTATAGCAGTGACGCTTTACAAAATACCACTACTGATAACGTGCAGTGTTAGTAATTGTAACGGTGATTAGGTAGAAAAACAGTTGGTACATATTGTAATTTGCCTTTTATTTTTGTAACATATGTCTGTTCTTTATCTAGTACGAGATACTATCACTTCAGTATATTGAAGGAGATTCCGAAACATTATATAACATGACTTCCTCCAAAAGCTCAGAACTTTAATATTTTAAATTTTTTTTATGCAGCCCAGAACAGTCAACAGAGAGGGTGAAGTGTGCCCAGATCTAATTTCTGAGTGTCCTGAAGGATCATCATGTTGTGAAATGACAAGTGGTGCATATGGATGTTGTCCTTTAAAAGATGTAAGTAGTTCATGAAGCTAATGATTTTTTTTTTTTGTGTAAAGGAGTCTTTTTGTTTTGGGTGATGATGCTGTACACATTCCACTCTTTTGTAGAAATTGAATTTAGAACTAGGCAAAGGACATGAGTGTACCTTAATGGTGCACTTCTGTCCTTTGCCTAGTTCTAAATTCAAATGATCCTGCTAAAGCCAAAAATATTTTCAGGGAGATTGGGATTGCAACCATTCATTCTCCTTTGCCTTTTAGTACACCCTAATGACATGCAATAAATCCGTATAGTGTATTTCAGCAGTTTTCTTTATGCTGTGGTTATCAAACAGTTGAAAGGTACAAGAAGAGGAGACAATATACTTATATCAAGAGTGAGTTTTGTTTTCTCTTCATGGGCAATTGTCGTAAGGACTTATCACTACTTTACTATTAATACCAGAAGGGTGCAAGGTAAGACTGGACAAGCGGTGGTTCCTTTATCTTACTTTATTCTAGAGTACAACATATTCGACGCCTCAATGCTCCCAACCCTATGACTATCAAAACCTATGATCTGTTCGTGCCCCTGGGAAAGTACTGACTAAGCTCTCTGTCTGCCTCGGGGATTCTTGAAATACCCAACGGGCAGGGCGTGTCATGTAGTCCAGTTCTGCCAATAAACTTCAGGTTCAAAGAGGAGTCCCTCCTCTTTGGGGAGGGACTGTTTCAGCAGGCCTATTGAACAGAAGAAGTTCTAAATCGCCTGCGGCTATTGGGGCATCTCTCTCCAGGGTGTGTACATACATACGGGTCAAATGTTTACAACCTTTTGTGGTGTTTTCGAGGACCGAGGATCCCTTATCGTTTAGGCCTCCTAGGGTACATGGCACCGGATATTACTTCCATGTGTCCAGCCATAAATCTTGGTGGCACCAAGGGAAAATATGGCCTGGACCCAAAACCCAAAGCGAGGGTATGCAATAAAACATCTGTGCCCTCGACCGTTACTCCTCAAGATTTGTTACAAGGTTCAGATCCTGGCTTCAGCAGGCTTTCATGTGACTTCAGCGGGACTTCAGTCATGCGACACAATAACAAGGAAAATGTTTGTTTCCTTTCCTTGGGCAGGCTTATATTCTGAACAGTTGACATCTCTGGGAATCACTTCTCGAGTCTGTCTTAATTATTGTATTCAGTTTTCCACTGACCTGCTGATATGGTGAAAGTGTATTAATATTTCTCTAATGGCTGCCTTCTAAATTTATTCTTATGCTGACACCAATCTCAATTTCCCTGTAGGAAGTGTAACCAAACTTATATAAATGAAGGTTCCAGAAGTCCGTTCGTAAATTGTGTTTAGGTAAAGAAAAATAATTTATATTACATACATATGTAGTACTGTACAGTACTGAGGCTAAAGTCACTTAACTACTTCATAAAACATAAAGTATACAGTATTAATGAACTTTAAAAGAGTAATGATAATGTAATAATACAGTACAGTACTGTAATTTATACAGTAATACATGATTAGATAGTGGGTAGGTTTTTGTTCGTATCTGCTCATAAGAAGGGGAGCTTTTGTTTATATACAGGGAGTCCCCTGGCTATGTGGTCCTTGAGTTAGGATGTTCTACCGTTATGACAGAGACCATGAAGTGTTAATAAATCAATTTTTTTACCTACCTGGCTTGTATGGTAAATACTAATTTCATGCCCTGAACTGTTTGTTAGCATGATGGGCAAATACACAGCTAGGAACACTGTTGTACATGTATTTGCATATAGAAAGTTAAATGCTTTATATATTTATTTGGTTATTTGAAAGAATTGGATTTAACTTATTTACAAAATTACCAAACACATAACCGTGTATGAATGATCCATCAATGTTTATAGTTATCTCATATTGAATACTGCAGACTTTTTGCAAGTATTGTTTTAGGGACCATGACAGTTTATTTTACATGTATCAGTGTAATATACTTTAGTACATATGGTAAAAATAATTATTTATGTATTTCTAAATAGCAATTTTATTTTTTATTGAATAAATTTAAGCAATTTTATTTTTTATTGAATAAATTTAATATGAATTGCAGATATGATTTATGTGATTACAAAACATTACAATCGTATTTTCAAACTCCATAATAGAGCAGTAGAAATTTGATTTTTTTTCCATTTTAGGTGGATTCTTGTATACAATAATATAATTTTCATTACAGTTCCATATACATCAATTTGATGACTTTATTTGTTAATGTATTTGGCCTTTTGAAGGAATTAAATATAATTTCTTTACAAAATTACCAAATGCCTAGCTATAAATACGATCTATGCAAAAAAGTTTGTTGAGATTTGCCTTCTGAATACGTCGTCACATGGCAGTGTTGTATACTTTTATATCAAGTTATTGGTGTTATTTATTTATTTGTTTATGTATTTGATTATTTAATTTATGTTCAATACTACCAAATACATTGCCGTAAATACAACCTTTATTGCGAAGTAGGAGCACCATATTTATTATAGGTATTTTACATTTATGTTTACCTTTACTGTATAAACCCTCCCTGCACTGTTAGCAAACCACCCTTTACTTTATTAATAACAGCACGCAAGCATAAATTTATATGAACGTGATATTATGAAGATTGAAAAAAGCATTACAAACAAACAGCAAACAAACTTTCGATATAATATTGTCAGGGAAGTAGCACATAAAGAATATATATATTTCATTTAAGTTTCCCATGTACAGTATGATATACGTTTCCTTTGAACGAATTGTATGCGTTTTCTTTTTCTCTCGGCTGGCTTTATTTACGTTAAGATTTCGTGCAGCACGGTCGATGGATAGAATAATGTTTGTAACCAAGGGATATTAATAATACTATAATCTTGAAAATTAGATAAACCCCAAATAGGGTGAGTAAACAACTATTTTATGAGTAAGATATTGTGCCTGAATAAGCATCAGTTGATACGGAGGCAAATAAACAAACATTTCCATTTTTGTACAATGGTTATTCTTCTATGATTAAAAGTGCCTTATAAGTAGACATATAATTGAACTATTATTAAGAGGGTAGTACATACAGTTAACTTAAATGTAGGATTCCTAGAAAATAATAATGCTGTAATATAAATGTTAACAATAATGTTAATAATAAAGTAGTAATAATAACACTCGATACACTATCGTTATTATCGGCATCATCACCATATTTGTTTTCCTTACAATGAGAATGATTAGTTCTTAACCTAGAGAACAGAGAAGTAGATATCACTTTACATATAGAGAGGTCAGTGTTAAGGGAAATTGCATTAAATCATTAAGTTTAGTTTGTGTTAGCAGCAACTATCTTTCCATTAGAAAACTATATAGATTGCCTTTGAAAGATGCAAAGGAGGATGCATTTTTAAGATGGCTCATGGACCAGCTACACTGAATATTCTTGGATATTCATTACACATCTTTTGTAATCCCTTCACATCTGACTGGTCATTACACTCTCCATCTCTGGGTCTCTTTATTTTATGTATTCTTCGTGCCCAGGCCCGATAAAGGCTGTTTTATTTTATTATTTTTTGGCCCATCCTGATGTCACAATTATTATTATTATTATTATTATTATTATTATTATTATTATTATTATTATTATTTTCCTCGCCAAAAAAATCTGCGATGTTCTGAATTGGCAGTAGGAGAATCGCGATATATTGAGGGATTACTGTATATCTAGTCAATGGTTTTATTTACTTATTTGTTTATGTATATGGTTATATTTCTTCCTTTATATAAAAGAAAATCAAGGAAACGAACTCATAAAAAGAGTAATAGCTAAAAATGAAAAATGGTAAAAGGATTAATTTGCCAATATCAACTAAAGTATTTATGGATAAAGTGATTGTTAAAATTTACTCACCAGCACAAGTTATTTAGACCCACCAATAACCAACTCCAGGTAATCCAACCTGACTCCAATACACCGGCAGGTTATTATCTCTAAAAATAACTTTAGGCCACTATACAGTCGCTTCCTTAGCTCAAGTCTTGGCTGCGTCTCTCAGTCCTCTGACCACTCTCTCAGCCCAGCTGACCGACGTAAACATACCGCCGTGACGTCTTTCGTAAATATGGCGGCAGTCATGACGTCATTTGCAAACACTATAGCTTACACAAACTATGATTATCACCTATGAAGAAATGAAATCTATTAAGAAACAAGGCCTGAAAAGGAAAATTAATAGCAATGATCTTAGCAAGTTGATAAATGTAGTACAAGAAAAGTCTAGTTTAAAAATTTACTCCATGGGGAAACAAATGAAAAGTGAAGAAATGTTATATGACAATAGACCAGCATCATTTATTGTTTTTACAAAGCAAGAACAAATATTTTACAATTGAACGACAGAAATAAACTCAAGAAGGATAATTGAAAGTGTTTAATGTGCGACAGTGTGATAAAGACCTTAATCATTTCATTTTGTGGTGTACACCTACAAGTTTAAACAGGACCTTCCAACAGTTGATTAGTAGGCTAAAGGATTATTTTTATTGTTTGATAATGTTTTTATTAAGTAGACTATTTTTAACAGGCTGTTTGCTGTCAAGACAGAGAACACTGCTGTCCACATGGGTATGACTGCTTTGCGGGAGGCTGTGAAAGAGAAGGTCATTATATTCCCCATTTTCGTAAGACTCCTGCCACAGCCAGAAATGAATATGTTGATGAGGTATTGATATGCTTGAGCAAGTGATGCTTACATTTTCAACATGATTTTAGTGTGTATTCAGGTTACTTGGCAAGAGTGTGTTGTCCACAGATTTATTGTGCGGTCAATTCCCAACCATTATTAGGTAATTTGTATTTTCTTGTCATATCCAGTCCAGTATAGTCCAACAATGTAAGACTGAATTATGCTTCACAATAGAAGGAATAAGTTTGGAACTGGCAGTTATGCATATGGCATCTTGTCAGTACTGTTTGAAAGATACAGATTTTAGTTCTAAATCAAACTTATAAAATATCCTTGAATCATAGGAACATATTGTGAGATAAAAAAAAGTTGTTAAGATGATTTAGTAGAATAAACTAAGCAAATCTAGACTGGTAGTTGATACTTTTGAATGGTGTAGAGTTTAATTTACCTTAAACCTTTTGATATATCAGTCTCTTCTTTTTTTTTTTTACATGTATTTAGAATAGGTAAAATTGGAATAACGCATGAAAAAACGTAGGGGTGTGTGGTTACCTATATGTACGCCTGGCATGGTGTGATTGTGTTTGTTAAAGCGCCTCGTATCCACATTCCCAACCATGACCACTGGTCAGCTCTCCCACTCCCACCTCCCCTGCTCCTCTTTCTACTGCTTAAGTCAACTGGTCACCACCACCACACACCTGTCCAAGTATGCCTTTTGTGCTGTATATAGAGTGAGTTGATTTGTTAATTTTTTTTTTTAATCTGTATATCTTTAATATTTGTTAATTTTTAGCTTGCTTACATACGTATTTCTGCTTGCTTATGTACTTGTAAAATGTGTTTAATTAGCTTATTTCTTTGATATTGTGTGTTTATACATGCTTATGGAACGTAACCATACCTATTAACATTAGTCCTTATGAAAATATGCAATTTAAATTATGTGAAATTTGAATTACACGTACCTTCTGTGAACCTATCCTCGTGTAAAAAAAAGAAAGAGACTATATCTAAATTTTAGAGACGTCGTTTGAGCAGTGTAAAACATTAGTAGGACAGGTTACTTGATGTGAGAGCTCAGAGTCTTGCCAAGCACATGAAGGGAAGAGTGAGGGAGAGTGTTTATATATACAGTAATATATATATATATATATATATATATATATATATATATATATATATATATATATATATATATATATATATATATATATATATATATATATATATAATGGTACCACTCATTTGTGCTATCACTTATATTGAATACTTAACAGTATGAGTTCCAAATTATGGGATGAATAACAAGAGATTACAGGATATTAGAATTAGTAATACTAAGATAATGGAAGGACAGGGTGAGCAAGGCTTTTTTCTATGGAAAAACTTGATATATAGCAATATTACAGGCATTCAGTACAATATGGGGTAAGACAAAGTAATGGCATATGAACTTCTATAAATCCTTTAATAGCAGTTGTGTCAAATTAGGGACACCTTACGATTGGTTGTGATATGAAAGCGAGTTTTCCTAACTATGAAGAAAAGTGATGAAATAAGGATAGTGTGAAAAAACTCATTTTTTCCATGGAATTTTTTGTGGGTTTGCTTATCTTGCCTTTCTTAGGAGAGTTCATCTATTGAAATAGAAGAATAATTTATAAATTGAAGAAAATGGGTTATTTTTATTGTTTTTGAGATACAAGGCTCATTGTCTTCACTGAAAATTTAAATTTCATTCCAGTATTGTGAGGTTTATGTTGGCACTTTTCCTGCATAAATAGAAAATTTACTTATAAATTTTTCTTTGTCTCCATGATTCTCTATACAGGAATCCAAGCATGTGAAAAATCTTGAAAAGGTCGTTTGCCCTGACAAGTACGAATGTCTTGACGGTAGCACATGCTGCCTCATGGAGAGTGGCTCTTATGGGTGTTGTCCCTTAACAACGGTAAGTCTTCTGTTTAAGATTTTTTTGTCTGATTGATTGTAGACACTAATGAAAAAGAGTAGCCTCGTTGATGAGTTTGGGTATGTATATGTTTGAGAGGAAGGAAGAGTAGCTAAGCTTGATGGGGATAAACATATTATTGGTACGTGAGGTGTGGGTAGTTGAGTGTGTATAGTTTTGATAATAAGAGAGATTAGGCAGAGAGGGAAGGGTCTTGGAATAATTAATGTGTGTGTAGAGGATTTGTTATGAATATGAATGTAGTAATGATAGATGCGCTTAGTGTTAAGAAAAGAAGATTAGCCAATGGACTTATTATGTAATTTTCTGTTCCCAAAAAGGGTGACTGCTCTATTCCTTCTAACTTATTATTATGTAATTTTCTGTTCCTAAGAAGGGTGACCGCTCTATTCCTTCTAACTACCGACCTATTGCTCTAACCTCCTCTATTGCTAAAGTTTTCAAAACTTTGCTCAATTCTCACTTCTTGAAACGTCTTGAATCTACCTCACTTATCTCCGATCACCAGTATGACTTCCGCAAGGCAAGATCCACTGGTGATCTCCTGTCCTATCTTACTCATGTATGGTGGTCACCTTCTCTGAGGAACTATGGGGAATCCTTTGTCGTCGCCCTTGATATCTCTAAGGCGTTTGACAGAGTCTGGCACAAGGCTCTGTTGACCAAACTCCCTGTCTATGGCTTCCCCTTCTTTCTGTTCTCTGATTTCCAGTTTTTTTTACTGACCGTTTCATAGCTGTAGTTGTTGATGGTGCGACATCTAGCCCTTTCTCTGTTACCAGTGGTGTTCCACAGGGCTCTGTTCTTTCTCTTCTTCAATGATCTACAATACCATCTTCCTCTCTTCTTCATGCCTTTGCTGATGATTCTACCTTTCACTTTTCCTCTGCCTTTTCTTCACAACCTTCATCTGTTACTCGTAATCAGTCTCATATCACTCTTTATTTTACTCTTAACTCTGATTTGCAGAGAGTATCTGAGTGGGGCACTCAAAATTTAGTTAAATTCAGTGCCTCCAAGACAAAGTTTCTGGCTATTTCTTTATCATCTTCTCCTGATAACTCTAGTCTTCGAAACTAATGAAATGTATCCTCTTAACTCTATCAACATATTAGGAATCCATATAGCCTCCAACTTGTCTTGGAGGAATCTCATAATCCAAATTTCTAAATCTTCATCCAAAAAATTGGGGGTTTTGTTTCGTTTTCGTCATTACTTTTCCTCTTTGCAGTTACTTAAAATTTACAAAGATCTTATCCGTCCCTGCTTAGAATACCGCTCACACATCTGGGGTGCTTCTTCTTATACTTATCTTCTTGATAGGGTTAAATCTAAGGCAGTCAGATTCATTAATGATCCTTCTCTTACTTCTAATCTGAATTCTCTCTCTCTTCGCCGTAAGGTATCTTCCCTTTCGCTTTTCTATCGCTGCTCTGATGAGTTGGCGAGTTGCATCCCTCCCCCACTGCCGAGGCCGCGTAACACTCGCCAAGCGGCTTCATCTCACAGGTACTGTGTGGAGATTTGTAGCTCGCGGATTGGTCGGTGCAGCGACTGCTTCATCCCATCTACCTCCAGACTCTGGAACTCTCTTCCTCCTTCTGTCTTTCCTAATTCTTATGACCATTCATCCTTCAAAAAGCAGATCTATCGTCATCTCAGAGCCTAGTCCTCCATATCTCTGGGTCCTCTGTACTTTGACTGTCTTTTTCTATCTGTCGTTTTCCTTTGTGTGACATTACCTCATCTCTGCCTTGTCCTTAACCGTTTTCTATTCCTTCGTCTTGCTATTTTCTCGTGCCCGGGGCTTTATTGATGAGAGCAGTTTTTGCCTGTCCCGGTGTCACATAAAAAAAAGAAATAAATAAATAGGTCAAGGTTAGGGGAAAAAAAATAAATAAATAAATAGGTCAAGGTTAGGGGGAGTATAATCAGTTACATGATAGTTATCATTGTTGTTAAGGTCAAGTCTTTTACAGTTAGACAATAGGGAAGGCCCACAGCTGCTTATGCATAAGTCTAAATGAAAACTGAGAGTGACCATGCTTATGAAACAATTTTATTTATTATTGCTGGAGTTGGAACTTATATTGGCAGAGCGAACTGTACTCCTTGGTGGGGGTTATCAAATCAGGCTATCCCTCACTTTTTTAGCAGCTATAGACCACGGACCATGCAATTGTCCCCATGTAGCTAACACATGTGTACCAGCCAAGGGACAGATCATGAGGGAGTGGAAAGTTTTGAAGTATCTAGTATTGCATTTGGCAGTGAATGGAGGAGTGTATATAGAGGTGTGTCACAAAATGGAAGAAGTGAGCTGGTATCTTAGGTGGGATGAATATTGTGATAAGAAGGTAGTTAGAAATGGATGCATAGAAAAGGTTGTAAGAATGAGTGGTGGTGCATCTGACATTTGAATTGAGATTTTGGGAATGTAACATAAAGATACAGATTGAATGATTGGAGAAAAGATGTTGGAAGGTATGATGGGTGTTTTAAGAATGGATAGATTGAGAAATTTGGTTGTGAGGTTGAGAATGGATATTGGAATGCAAGCTGTTAAGTTGAACCAGTGATGCACAGGTGGATTGGGCCTATGGAAATATTAGCAAAGAAAGAGCACTGCGTGTATGTCACCCGTCATGGAGCAGGGAAGTAAGAGTTCAACGATAAAGACATGTAGAGAGAAATTATAAATGAATGTAGTGGCCCAAAGAAATTTTCCCAATTCTGATCTGTGCTACACTGACTGGTCTTACAGTAAATGAATCATTTTGGAGCAATAATCTATGACTGTCAGGTCCTACGGCAGATGGATTGTGACCCAACCAGTACGATTGGTGTGGTAGTTTTTTGGGGGAATTATAGTAACTCTCCTTTAGGTGCTGAATTGTTAGGGTTGGAGTGAGTCAGTCTTCTGATGAATGAATGTGTGCTTTGACTTAGCCACCATCCTTACATTTGTGAATCAGGCCAAGGTATACAAATATAGTTTATATATCTTGGATAATTTTAAAGAATCAAATATTTTAAGCTAAAGAACAACTTCAGATTAAGAAGACAGATTTAGTCTTTAAACTCCTATTAGATCTTTGATATGATGGATGGGTGTGAGGGGAGTTACCATGTGATGAAGCGGTGGGGATAAACTAGCTGCAGCTGTCGGGCCTCACTGTAGAATATCCTTGATCACCTACCTTTTGAATGACCTAAGCAGAGTGGTGGAGGGGGGAATGTGGTAACGTTTTATCCTCAAGGAACTAAGAGGAGTGGTTGAATATGTGTGGATCGAGGTGAGTGTGCATTTCTTGGCTCGGCCACCCCCTTTACAAGGAGGAATGGGGCCATGCACATAGATAGGTGTTTATAATGTAATAAGTGCATAGTTAAACATACATAACTGTGTCCCATTTTATTCAAATTTCCATACAATAAAAGCAGTACAGCTGTAAAACTAACTAACAGCAACGTTGATCAAAGGCTTTCTTGCAAGCAATAGTAGCTTAATTGTGAAATTGTATACAAATTCTACAAAAAGGTCTTATCCCTGATGATTGGGGAGAGATACTATATCTCTGTCCCTGATTTTTGTCTATGTTTACCTTGCCTTTCAATCAGGCAAGCACAGATGAATATGTTTTCTCATTTAAAGAGAGAAATTAAAATCCACATTCACGTATTTTTTGTCACGTTGATGATGTGTGACTGTGAATTGTCTTTCTATGACAGGCTACTTGCTGCTCAGATCATATCCATTGTTGCCCTCACGGTTATAAGTGCATTGATGATGGTTGCAAGACAGAAGGATCAGGGATATTACCTCACTTCATTGATGCTATTACTATCAAGAGAAATATGGAGGTTGGGATATATTATATTATTTGTTTAAATGGCATTCTTATTACCCAATTATCATGTAGTTCAAGTTGCGCATTAATGAAAATACTTTAATGAATTATAGCAAGGACTTCTTACAAAATTCTGCTACTATTAACGTGCAGTGTTAATAATTGTAATGAAATTTCTGTGTTTATGTAGAAGAACAATTGATACATATTGTATTTTGCCATTTATTATTGTAACATATGGCTGTACTTCATCTAGTACGAGATACTATTACTACAGTATATTGAAGGATATTCGGAAACATTGATAACATGTCTTCCTCCAAAAGTTTAGAACCCTAATATTTTTCATTTTTTATGTAGCCCAGAACAGTCAATAGAGAGGATGAAGTGTGCCCAGATCAAATTTCTGAGTGTCCTGAAGGATCAACCTGTTGTGAAATGGCAAGTGGGGCATATGGATGTTGTCCTTTAGAAGATGTAAGTAGTTCTTGAAGCTAGTGTATTTTTGCTCGTGTTCAAATATAAGTCTTTGTTTTGGGTGATGATGCTGTACACATCCCACTCTCTTTTGCAGATATTTGAATTTAGAACTAGGCAAAGGACAAAAGTTTACCTTTAAAAGGGATTTTTTTTTTTTCGCAACATGACGCCCAATCCTGCTAAAGCGAAGAAGGCAGTCATAATGGAAGAAAGGGGAGGCATTTGAAATTACTCATGCCTTGCTCATTCTCACCCATTCAAGCAGCTATTCTGTCGCAAGAAAAAAAAATCAGGGAAATTGGGATTGCAACCATTCATTCCCCTTTGCCTTATAGTCCACCCTAATGACATTCAAGAAATCTGTATAGAGTATATCGGCAGTTTTCTCAATACTCTTGTTATCACACAATTGAAAGGTAGAAGAAGGGGAGACATTATACTTATAACAAGAGAAAGTTTTGTTTCCTCTCCGTAGGCAATAACAAGAAAAAAATTTATTTTGTAGGCTTATATTCTGAACAGGTGACATCTCTGGGAATCACATCTTGAGTCTGTGTCTTAATTATTGGATTCAGGTTTCCACTGACCTCCTGATATGGTGAATGTGTAATAATTTTTCTGTAATTTCTGCCTTCTAAATTTCCTTTTATACTGACTCCCATTGCCTTATAGGAAGTGTCACCAATCTTGTGCACATTAAGACCATGTCACACACCTTACAAACGACTTAGGTTCCCAAAGTCTGTTCGTAAATAAAATTGTAAGTTGTGTTTAGGCAAAATAAAGTACTATGCATTACATACATATGCAATACTGTACAGTACTTAGCTAAAGTCACTTAACTACTGCATAAAACAAAGTATACTGTATTACTGTATTTTAAGTAATAATGATATCATAATGCAGTCGAATACTGTAATATGTACAGTAATAAATGGTTAGAGTATGGATAGGTTTTTGTTCGTATCTGTGAATGTTTGTAACTTAGTTGCTCGTAAGTAGTGATTCTTCTGTATATATTTACAGGGAGTCCCCGGATTACGTGGTCCCTGAGTTACGATGTTTCGCTGTTATGACAGAGACCCTTAAATTATTAATATTTTTTTAACTACTTTGCTTGTATGGTAAATACACCTTGTGCTCTGAACCGTTTGTGAGCTTGGTTGTCGAATAGACAGCTAGCTACACTGTTGTATTTGTAGTTAAATGCTTTAGACAGTTTACTTATTTGTATGTATTTGGTTGTTTGAAGGAATCCAATTAAATTTGTTTAAAAAATTACCAAACACAGCCGTGTCACGTTACATCAATGTTTATAATTATCTCATATTGGATGCTGCAGACTTTTTGCAAGTTGTGTTTTAGTAACTAAGACAGTATTATTTTGCATGTATCAGTGAATATACTTTTGTAGATATGGTAAAAATATTTTTTTTTATTTCTACATAGCTGTTTTATTTTTTAATATAATATGAATTGCAGACATGATTTTACGTGAGTAGAAAACATTACAACCATATATTGAATTGTCTATTGTAAAGTAATAGAATTTTTCTTTTTTTGGTTTTGTTTTTTGGTAGACTTGTAAACAATAATATAATTTTCATTACTATTTTGGAATATATCAAGTTGATGATTTTATTAATTTGGTTATTTGAAGGAATTAGATTTAATTTATTTACAAAATTACCTTATACATAGCCGTAAATACGATCTTTATGGAAAAAAATGTGTTGAAGTTGGCCTTTAGTATATGTCATCTCATGGCATTGTTGTATGTGTGTATATCAAGTTATTGGTTTTATTTATTTATTTGTTTATGTATTTGGTTATATTTCCTCGAGTATATAAAAGAACATCAAGGAAACGAAATCAAGAAAAGAGTAATAGCTGAAAAAACGAAACATCAAAATAGATTATTGGGCAATATCAACTATAGTATTTATGGATAAAGTAAATATCGCCAGTAAAGAACTGAAATCTGTTACGAAACAAGATATGAAAATGAAAATTGAAAGCAATGATTTTAGTAATTGGATAAATGAAGTACAATAAAAGTCAAGTTTAAAAATTTACTCCAAATGGAAACAAATGAGAAGTGAAGAAATGCTATGTGACAATAGAGCAGCATCAGTTATATTTTACAAAGCAAGAAATAATTTACAATTGAATGACAGATATCGACTGAAGAACGATAATACAAAGTGTTTAATGTACGAAAATGTGATAGCAGACCTTAATCTTTTCATTTTGTGGTGTACTCAGATTTCAGCTTAAGTCAGAGCACACCTATGATTCGAACCTAGGTCCCCCACTAATGCTAACAATAAATACTCTAAAACATAGAAAAATATTAACCTAGTAATCTGAGACATGAAAATAGTAAAAATACACTATGCAATATTGTTTACCTTTACTATTGTGGTTGGCTTGCATCTGGATAACTTAAGAAGGTCGAACAGCTTAACACCAGTGAATGAGCTCAAGAACAAGTGGGTGATGCCTCTTCTTCTCCCCTTTCCAATTTTTATCTATTTGGTCTCTCCTGATACTACAGGAGGCTCACTGGGATGCGCCGATGATGCTGGTTATCCAACCAAAGCACTTCCAACATCTTGATGATGAGAGTTGTATCCACAGCGAATGAGCACGATAAACGATATGACAGACGAGAGTGAGAAGCACATCTTTTACAAGAGCGCTTCTCTTAAAAATGCGTTCCTATTGTTCTTATAGTGCTGTCCTTTTGGCTCCTCTCTTTTTCTAAAATTTGTATGGTAATTTTGTAAATAAATTAAATCTAATTCCTTCAAATAACCAAATACTTAAATGAAAAAATAATACCATTTAACTTGATATATATGTATAGAACAATATCATGTGAGTATTCTTCTGCCAAGCTCACTCTTTTTTGCATAAAGATTGTATTTACAGCTATGAATTTGGTAATTTGGTAATAAATTTAGTCTAAATCCTTCAAATAACCAAATACATAAACAAATGAATAAATAAAACCATTAATTTGATACAGTATATACATATACAACAATGCCTTGTGACTATTTTTCTGCCAACCTCAACACAATTTTTCGCATAAGAAAGATCGTATTTATGGATATGTAATTGGTAATTTTGTAAATAATTGAAGTATACCTTCAAGTAACCAAATACATAAATAAATAAGACCATTAACTTCATACAGTATATACGTATGCAGTACAACAATGCTGTGTGACTAATCTTCTGCCAACCTCAACAAACTTTCACATAAGAAAGATTGTATGTACGGCTATGTATCTGATATTTTTGTAAGTAAATTAAGTCTAATTTCTTCAAATAACCGAATGCATAAATAAATATAAAGATTAACATGATACAGTATATACCATAAGTATACAACAAGGCCGTGTGACTATTTTCTGCCAGGCTCACAAATTATTCACTGCTCGCTGTGTGAATTTACTGCACCAGCCAAGTAGGTCGAAAACTTAATTTATTGATAAATTATTAATTCTTTATTGGCCTCTGACGTAACGACGGAAGGACTTTAAGCGAAACTACTTTTTACAAGGACCTCTATATACATATTTGAGGAATTCTGTGCAAACTATCATTTTACATATTGTCACAATAAAGCACTGAACTTATAATTCTGAATGTGTTTTTTTTTTTCCATTTAACAGGCAACTTGCTGTGGAGACCTGGAACATTGTTGCCCACATGGCTACTGGTGCACTGACGACGGTTGTGAAAGGAATACTGGAGAACCTTACCATTTACCCTTGTTCCTCCACAAGCAGGCAGTCAGGAGAATTTTTTTCTAACCTTGCAGACTTAATTAGTATGTTTTACAAAAGGGAAGTATTTTTGTTACGAAAATGAAAACTGTGTACAATTTTTAAAGGAAATGCAATAAGCCTACTGGATTGTAGAGAAATTTATACACAAGCTCCCATACTTTTGAAGAACTGTGTTACAAACATTCGTAGATACAAACAAAAACCTACCCATTATCTACCCATGTATTAAAGTGTGTATTATTGCACTGTAATTTCTTATTACATTATTATTAGTGTGTCGTAGTGCTAATCACTGTTACAATTTTTACCAGAAGCGTTCAAGGTAAGAACGGACATGCTGTGGTTCGTTTAAACCAAGTTTATTTAAGAGTACAACGTATCCGACGCCTCAATGTCCCCTTCCCTTATAACTATCAAAACTGATATCTATTCGTGCCCCGGGGAAAGTTCTAACTAAAGCTTTCTGTGTCTGACTGCTTTGGGTGTTCTTGAAAGACCCAAAGGGCAGGGCGTGTCAGCTCAGACAGATCAGCCAATAGGCTTCTAGAACCAGAGGGGAGTTCTTCCTCTTTTGGGAGGGGCTATTTCAAAATGCCTATGTGGCAGAAGAGGGTCCAAATCCCCCAGGCCCATTGGTTATCTCTCCAGGGGCATGTACATACGTACAGGTCAAATGTTTGCGTGTCTTGTGGTGGTGGGAATGGCTGACCCCTTGGCCCCTCTAAACCTCCTGAGGCACTTGACGGCCAGATGCTAAGGCCCTTGGATCCTGCCATAGTTCTTGTTGTCACCTACCATAAACATTGACAGTGCCCAGAAAAATAACGGGAGAATATTCAATTTCACCCTTGATCTCCAGCCCAACCTGTTTCTCTTCAGAATTCGGTTCAGATTTCAGGTCCTGACTTCAGCATGACTTCATATACTTACAACTGTATTTAAATTCATTAATACTGTTTAATTTGTTTTATGTAGTAGTTAAGTGTCTTTAGCCTAAGTTCTATACAGAACTGCAAATGTATGTACTGTACAGTACTTTTATCTACCTAAAAACAACTTACGAACAATGCTACGTACAAACAGATTTCTGGAACCAAACTCGTTCATAAGTTGGGGAGTGTCATATATTTTTTTCTTTATATTTTTGATAGTTTAACCATTAAACAGGAAAAAAAGAGATATTACCAAATATAACAAATAGTAAAACAGATCAAACATAACAACTTACTGTAATAGTAAGAGAACACCTTGTAAAACATATGAATTTTTTTATTTTATGGAATTTTATGCATACATTATTTAGTGGTCATCTGTGAATAAGGGGGAACCACTGTGTTCTAAATTACTAATATCGGAAGTTACCAAGTTTGTTACCGTGTAAAGATGTTGCATTCCGCATTTACACATATGTATTGCATTTTTCTCGGAGTTTTTTTTGTTTTTGTTTTTTTTTTATATACACTTCAGAGGTGCTACAAAGAGATATTCACAATTAATAGTAGTGGTATGCCAAATAAGGAGCTTATAATTGTTATACAAGTTTTGCAAATGTTCTTGCACTCAAGAGTATTGTCTGTATACAACTCAATATTTTTTTGTAGTAGGTTTCTAGTAATTTTAGTACTATTCTAATAGCTTTTATTTCTCATATTTTCTTTTTGCTGCGATACCTGTAGAGTTAATCAGATCCTTAGATTTATTGGTTAGACATTGTTATGAATAAGAGAGAATAAACTGTTATGAACAAGAGAAAATAAATTACCTTGAAGAGAATCCTTAAAAATGCCTTATGTACATCGGTATGGTAATGGCGATGTAAAACAATGTAAAGATTTTTAGGTATATTAATGAGAAAATGAGCTGCAGTACTGGAGTACACTTTGTTGGGTGTGGTAGGAGTACGAAACATTTGGATCGATTGGCAGATCTATTAGAACTGCCGCTGCTAATGTTATTGGATTAAGTGTTCTTCAATTTTTATTATCTCTGATAGTGGGGAATATATATTTTGTGTATTTATTTAATTGGAATGCCTGCAACCCCAAACATTCCATGTGTTTATTTTTTGTATAGCTTTTAAATCCTTCCATTCCCTACTTTGGTCATGCAGTAGATTGACTCCTGAAATTAGCCTGAAAGTAATGATATACTAGAGTTGTTTTCCAGTACAGCACTTTAATGACTTGTTGATGTTTGGAATATTGCATTGTACTTTTGTATATCAGTGCCCGCCAGCCTGATGGAAGATCATTTTGGTTTCTGATTTTATTTTTTAGCTTGATCTAGCACTTCAAGAAAAGAATTTCAGTTAATTCTCTCATACTTGAACAATGAACTTTACTGTTAAAATATATATATATATATATATATATATATATATATATATTATATATATATATATATATATATATATATATATAAAATATTAAAAGTTATTCCAAACTAGTAGAAATGGAATGCAGTTATTCCCAATTGGTAGAGGAGGAATAAAGTTACTTTTTATCCTCGAAGTTTCATGTATGCAACAAGACCAAATTCCTAACAGGAACAAAACAGGTCGTTGTATAATACTTGTTGCTAATGATTAGCTTCACCAGTTTTTTCCGTAAAGTAGGGTATATACTAAACAACAGATTAAACTTGCTTTTATACGTATGTCTTGTTTAAGGATCAGCTGGAAGGTTACAAGTAACGGTAGAAAATGGATGAATAATGGATAATACTCTCTTCTCTCTTCGTCCAATTGTAAAAAGCACTTGTGCAACTATGTATGATGGAAACATTCAAGCCTTTGCAAATGCTAGCTGTTATGCAGCTGTATATGATGTAAACGATCAAGCCATTGCAAATGTTAGCTGTTCTGCATCTGTATATGAAAAAAACGAACAAGCCATTGCAAGTGCTAGCTTTTACTAAAATGTCTGGTTTCACATATTACACTAGCACCATCATGGCTTAATTTTGCTGTTGGATGTTTGTCAGGGTAGCCTGTATTTTTCTTAGCATCAGCTCTTTTTCATCCCTTGCATCCTACTCGCACTCCTGGATATCGAGACTTCTACTGGACAGTATCGAGACTTCTACTGGACAGCTTCCCATACACTGTCCTTCAAGCTACTCATTGTCATATACAGAACCTGATAGACCCAACCTATGCCTCGTCTTCGAGATTCTCCATAGCCATTATTTCTGAAGCTCCAAAAAAGAAGTGGCTAAAAAAGCCACTTCTTTTTTACTCAGTTCTTAATATTTTCCTTTTTTAGTACATCTCAAATTCTCTCATTCCTCACCCTGTAAAACCCACTGGGTTGCTAGAAATAGCAGCCCAGTGCCGGTCCCAAGCCCGGAAAAATGGGGAGGGTTGGCGTCAGGAAGGGCATCCGGCTGTAAAACCCTTTTGCCAAAACCCATGGATAGCAGTCGAGAGAATACCGAAGATGGCCAGGGCGTACCCCGCTCACGCGACGCACAGAGGAGCCCGACCTCTGTTGAAACTGGACGAGGGTTAGACGACTAGTGAAGAGATGCGACCCCATATGAAAATGGGAACGCAAATAGAGGAAGAAGATGATTCAGAGTACAACAATCACTACCATGAGGACTGCAAGAACTATTATTCCTTCATACACTCCAAATTTAGTCCATCTTGGTATTGGTCTTCATTTTCATATGCTATGCAATACTCTAAGTATCATTTTTTCCACTGTGTCTCCATTTCATGGCTACCATCTGCCTCCTTGAAAAAACAGTTATATCTGGACTCCTAACTTACTCGACTGCATCTCATCACCTTATTCTTATGCATTTAAACTGTTTTTCTACTACATACCCTAGTAATCTCATCCTCCGACAATTGTAGTTTTATCTCTGAATTAGCCACTCATGTAGTCTCATCATTAGCAACTAGATTGGTGTCCAACACTAAACTCCCTCTTCCATCATATAAGCCCCTTGGTCCAATACGTGTCCTTGTATTTTTCTCATTGCGGTAGATATTCATTATATATATTTTAGCCAAGGTAGCGTAATGCACTTTGTCTTAATCTGAATTGATCCTCAAACCATTTGCTCTTTCTGACTTATTCCTACAGATGCCTTCTGTCTTTATAGAAGCTTTTCATTCCCCTCAGCAGTTTTATTCCCCCACTCTTTACTCAGGCAGGAACTGGAAGGAAATCTTAATGCATCCCTTTTTTATTTGCAGTGGATATCAGTTTAACGACACTTCAAAGAATTCATTTTTATCAGTGCACTATAGGCTTGGGTAAAACAAAAAAATAAGTCATATGTATATGGTACACACAAAGTAAACATTTTTATCAGTGCACTATAGGCTTAGGTAAAACAAAACAAAAGTCATATGTATATGGTACACACAAAGTAAACAATATATAAATAAATACAACAAATATTAAATATTAAAACTACGAGAATGTCAATTCATCAAAGACATTAGTCAACACATTTTGAGAAACTCCAAATAAAACGGGTAAATCAGTTAGAGCAGCTTGTTTTGCCTCGAGAAAACATTTTGTAGGTCAAGAATGAAACATACTTGGTAATGGTTATATCTTTGCAAATGGAAATGTGAAGCAATGAATACATATTAAAAAATAATTATGAAACCTTTTTTTTTTTTTTTTTTTTTTTTTGTCTAAAGACCTGCATAATTTTTGTATCCAGTGCAGTGGACTTTTTTAAGCATAAGAACATGTTTGCGTAACACAAGATACACGAAATTTTACTTTAACACACATTTCTCATTTGCACTACGGATTTAGAACCTCCTCAGAACTGGAACAATGCGGCATTGAATACAATTATACTTTCATAAGACAGTTGCATAAAAATATGAATACATCTGTTGTGCAGGGGCATGCTTCACTTACATCAGATAATAAGACTATACATAATTTTAAGATATTAAAGTACTGCCAGGTTTCATAAAGCAGAATAGTTATTGACTTCCAATTGAATTTGTTTTCGTTAAAAATACTTATTGAATCGCAAAACACGTTACATAATCATCAAATAATTTGGAGGTTTTTTTTATAATTTTAACACTGATTATCTTGCATATTTTAATTATTAATGCAATGTCATCCAGGAGAAGAGACGGAATACTTCACATTTGTCGGTATCAGGAAAACCGGATTGCTGAAAATTTTCATTATCTGCTCATAACTAATAACATTTTAAAATGGAAAGTTTAATCAACTTCTCACATCATTTGTAGTGCTACCGTATAAGTAGTAATTAGTTGCTTGTGTGATCAATGTCCTAAGTTGATTAGGTGAAAATGTACAGAAAGAATATTCATCTTGACACCGAGAATTGGAAGTGAATGACTCTCCGAGTTCAGTGGCCTTGACGTACTTTGCTGCCCATGAAGGAGTGCTGCTTCCATTGAAAAAGGATCTGAGGAAAATAGAGAAAAAAATATTAAAGTGGAGACAGCCATTTAAAATTTATTTTTTATAAAACTCAAATTTAAACTACTTTACTTGACAAAATATCTATCATATCTGATGAATGAACGTGTGTATATGTTGCAAAAATCCCTTCCTAATTTGAGTCTCAGTTTTTTGCAGGTTATCAACCAATGACAAACATCTTGTGATGATCTCTCACTCAGTAGTTGAGAATTGTTTTGAGTCTGCTTTTAAATTATTACTTTTTTCTTCAGCTACCATGCTGACTACAGAGCACAGGTGTAGAATCTCTGAATAGCAGGTGGTGTTTCAATCAGTGGTCTTCGAACACCAATGATAACCAGACAGTCCATCATCATTATGCACCCCCCAGAAGTTTATGGAGACCGCATCTGTAAAGGACCTCAAAATGGGAGGAGTGAGGAGAATGTTCAGTCTGCTCGGGAGACATTTGTCCAGTCAAGTAAATTAATTTGGCGAGCAGCTGTGGAACTGAGCATCAGCGGGACATCTGTCCAGCAGATTTTGCAATGTGATTTCAAGCTGCACAAGATAGTTATGGGCTCTCTTCGACTGAGCAAATGTCTTGGACATTTTCAACTTTCTCCTCACTGTGCCCACTTTCTGGTCTTCCTGATCAGGGTGTGTTCATTATGTATACAACCTCAACAATAGATTGAAAAGCCTCCTCTGATGCAGGGATTTTACACCTCTTGAGTCAGCGTGATGGTGGAAGAAAATGGTATGCATCTTAAGAGGTAGACTCAAAACAATTCTCAATTACTGAATAACAGTTTACCGCTTGAACATAATTTGTCTTTTCCCAGCAGAGAAAATCGTAAATCATGTTAGGGAATGACTTTGAACCACTCTGCTACTTTAAAAGCATGTCTTTGCTACTTTAAAAGCATGTCTTTTCTATGGAAGTGCAAACTAATTATATTCCACTGTGGATTATCATGGCACTCGTAATTCTTTAGAGCTAAAACTGAATTTTATATTACACCAAGAACTAGAACATTCTTATACCTGAAGGCTCTTTTGAACTGAGATTCAACCGGAGTAACAAACTCCTCAGGGTCTGCATATATGGCACAAAATACCATTGGTAGGCAGTCCATTCTGTCATTCAGGGTGGCACTGTTAAATGCATCTTCCAGCTGCATGTAATTGGGATTGCCAAAGATATCACGACTCCCTCTCAAAACTTGAACTGAAAGCAGAAATTGTATGAGATGATAAAAGCTGCAATGAAGGAGTTCATCGTCAATGTAGTTGTATGACACAATCTCCATTCATATAGGGTTGCACAGTTTGGAGCTGGGTAATTTAGGCTGGATGCCCTGCAGTAAGATCAAACATGGGTTTTTCACTTCCCAAGTCACACACACTAACCTTGTAGTTACCACAGTAGCTGATGAATAACCTAAGAAGGTTATGAATACTGTGATTTGATAAAAATCAACTTGCAACTGCATCCGAACAGTCATGATACATATTAGGAAAGTTAATATTTATATTTGTGTATGAAATATTAGGGAAATTCATGTAGATAAACTAATTGAAGAACTAAACCTTTTATATCAAAGGAATATCGGTTACTAACTTATATATTAAAAGGGGATTCGAGATTCACATCAACATTTTTAAAACTAACGTACTAGACAGTACTAATGTATCTTGTATTACCAGTTATAGTTAACATGTATATCGGCTTATCAACATAAGTCAGTTATTTAAATCAAAGTTGAAAATATAATACCTCCATTGGAACATTAAGAAGGCTTATATAAGGGCTCTTCACTCATATCCGTTGAAGAAGGAATAAGTTTGTCGGTTAAGCTTGAACAAAAAAAGTACTATGGCCTCTACATCATATCTGATTCTAGTTGTAGGTAAATGACACAGTGTTTTAATGCAGTGTGATCTTCATAGGTGAAAGATCTACTTCTATAAATTGTGGTTCAGCTCCATTACAGGATTTGTGGTGTCAGTAAAGGAGCTTTGAAATTAAAGTGTGATAGCAGGCATTGGCTTCAATCCGTTGCAGGATTAAATGGATTATCATGAAAACTCAGAGGCCTGTATACCCCACATGTCACAGGAACCGACTATAAGAGATAGGGGAGCAGGAGCTTGCCACAGAACTGGTGATGAAATCAGTGGAGATTTACACCCCAAGTTATAATGATGTCTTGTGGTCTCTCCTGTGTTGTTCAGTTGTATCCACATGATGTTTACATATGTCAAATTGAAATAAGAAAGATTTTAAAATACAATAAAGCTCATTTCTAATTCATTTTGGAGTGAAAGACCCAAATGAGCATTCATTTTTTTTTCTACACAGAAAAGGAAAATTTTTCTTGTAATTATTTTTGGATCCAGTCTTCGTTGAAGTGTTAAATACTGTATACAGTATCTGAAGACTGACTGCACAGCTGTTCAGTGGAAAAAAGGGTAATTTTGCGGGAGAAATGGACTTTCAGTACATCCCCCTATCACATTTAGTTGGCTCATGCGTCATTCCGAGAATATGAGTGAAGTCAACTTCCTCGTCACCTAGGCAATGAATATATTACTTCAGTTAAATTCTAAAACTTGTTACTATATTATGTTTTGTATATAAAACATAAATGGAAGAAGGGACATTCAGACAATATGCTTTTTCTCTGGATATGTGATACATTGTTAGAAATAGCAC
>JAXCGZ010010251.1:0-7500 GCA_037179515.1 Halocaridina rubra | reverse complement strand
TATCATGAACAGTGTATATATAACTAACTATTCACTCCACATTTACTACCCTCATTCTCCTAGCTAGACCCATACTCCATAAAAAAATGAACAGAAATTAACTTGACCAACTCTACTTTTTAGCGCCATCTTTGGAAAATCAGCTATTCAACTATATATAGAGTATAGAAACTTGTAGTCACCGTGGCTCAAGCGGTAGCGTCCGCGACTCTAAGGCGTCAGGTCGAGGGTTTGCGCCCCGTCACGGTCTGAGGTTTGCAAGGGCATGCACTCAGGGTAACGATTACATCTGCCAAAACAAGTCCTTCGCAAGAAGGCAATCGCCCTAGCCCTTAGTAGAAAAGGGAGTCCGTGACGTAAAACCGGAACATAGATTTTAGAAACCTGAAAACGCACCTGTGACACAATTACCTGCCCCCATAAAACTAGAAGGGCTATAGTTGGGCACTCAACAAAAAGCGGGAATATATAGGAAATTTGGGGTGGTGGGCATGGCCTGAAGGAGAGAGAGAGAGAGAGAGAGAGAGAGAGAGAGAGAGAGAGAGAGAGAGAGAGAGAGAGAGAGAGAGAGAGAGAGAGAGAATTATTCTTACCACCTGGTTGAATCTAGGAGTCATGGTTAATAAAACAAAACAGGTTTTATTCCCGTGAACGAAAATAATTTAGGGCACAATTAGAGAGAATGTTGTTCCGGTTTTACGTCACGGAATCCATTTTCTACCAAGGGCTAGAACGGTTGCCTTCTTGCGAAGGACTTGTTTCGGCAGATGTAATCGCTACCCTGAGTGCATGCCCTTGCTAACCTCAGACCGTGACGCCTCTAAGTCGCAGACGCTACCCCTTGAGCCACGGTGACTACAACGGTAAGGTAAACCGTGTCGAACTTTTCTTTCTGTTGCTCAAATAATTAAGACAGATCTTCGTGAAAACTAAATAGTCCACCATGCATAAACGCCATTCGCTTTGCAAGAGTCAGAAGATAACTGTAGAGTGGCGGATTAGTTTAATTTGGCATTACAGTATTTCGTTCGAAAACCATCAGGTTCCAATGACATACAAAGAGTTATCTTAAGTTTTAGTTTGACAAAGATTAGATGATGAATACTGGGTTCGATAAAGGGGGATAATATATTACAAAACTTACGCGTAAAAGAGTATAATTTACAAAGTACAAAATAATAATGATAATAATAATAATAATAATAATAATAATAATAATAGTAACGCTACTACTACTACTACTACTACTACTACTACTACTACTAATAATAATAATAATAATAATAATAATAATAATAATAATAATAATAATAATAATAATATTAATAATAATAATATTAATAATAATAATAGTAATATTAATAATAATAATAGTAATACTAATAATAATAATAATAATATTAATAATAATAATAGTAATACTAATAATAATAATAATAATAATAATAATAATAATAATAATAATAATAATAATAATAATACATCTACATGAGCCATTTTCTCATTATAAGGGGAGTGGCTGAGCCAAGACAAAATACTATGACTCTTTGGGAAAAGAAAATACAGAGGAGGGAAATCCCAGTCCCCTCGCTCCACCCCATTCAGTCGACTCTTACGACACGCAGGGGAACACGGAGGAAATATTCTAACCCCCCTCTCTCAGGTCACGTAAATTATGATATAATAAAAATAACAACGACAATTAGTCTACAAACAATGGATATAATGCAAAGAACGAACATATTTAAATGTTCGTATTGTGAATAATTCGTCAGTCAAAGAAGTAATAATTCGTCGGTCAAAACAGTAATTTATAACGCTCATAACGCAAATTAGTCGATGAAAAAGAGAAACGTTTCTCAGGGTAAAATAATCCAGGTCAGTTGACTAACACAATTCCTATTGTTTGAAAAATAGTCATTTTTCCTATACTGTCGGATCAGGATAGAAAATCATTATTCAGTTTTCGTAAGCTTGAATTTATCTTTCGAAAACTTAACACAAATCATAAAAATATTATAAATTTTGATTCTGTGGACACAGTTTGTACCAGTACTTATGGTTTATAATGAAAACTTTTACTTCTTGCTGTCCGTTTAAGCTCCATTAATTCAGTAATATTATCCTGAAATCACATTCAATAAATGAAATTACTAAATGTTAGTTATTACGGGTCTTTAAAAGTCAGCAAGCATAATGCAATATTTCAAGTGTGTTGTGTTTCTGAGTACGAAGAAAACATCTTTTAAGCTATCGCATTTTTGCCACTCCTCGAGTGTTTAGTAAAGGTGATGATGCCTATCTTGTTTCATTATATTCTAGGCAGATTTTCTCATTCTTTTTGTTTAAATGATAGTAAGACTAATAATCTATCTCGATAACAGTATATAACAGTAAATGTAGTCACCTGGTTCAAGCGGTAGCGTCCACGACTTTGAGGCGTCAGATCGAGGGTTTGCGCCCTTTCACGATCTGAGGTTAGCAAAGACATGCACTCCGGGTAACGATTACATTTGCCAAAACAAGTCCTTCGCAAGAAGGCAACCGTCCTAGCCCTTAGTAGAAAAGAGAGTCCCTAACGTAAAACCGGAACAATAAGTATATAACAATACATATCGTGATCAAGACGCGAACGTTAAAGAAGAATTCTAACTTGCAAAGAAAAAACACTTTGGCCCTCAATGAAGCTTAAATCACTATGTATGATTATGTCTTCAAATATTTTTTTTTTATTATTATTATGACACCATAACAGGCCAAAAAATAATAAAATAAAACATCCCTCATTAAGTCATGGCACGAAGAATACACAAAGTAAAGAGAAACAGAGATGGAGAGTGTAATGACTTGTCAGATGTGAAGGGGATAATATGAGGCGTGTACCGAATATGCTAGCTATTCGATACATAAGGAGATTCTCCAACATCTGCGCTCTAAAGATAACGTTTTCAAGCTATCCTTTAAAACGGACATACGCTCGGCCGTCTGAGGTCAAGCCTAATTTTTTTTTTTTATGATTGTGACACCAAGACGGGCCCCCCCCCAAAAAAAGAAAAAAAATCTACCCTCATCGGGCCTGGGCACGAAGAAAATATAAAGAGAAACAGAAATGGGGGGGTATTGTAACTTGTCAGATGTGAAGGGAAAATAAGACATGTGTAACGAATATCCAAGAAATTCGTAGTGGATGTAGCCTTAGAAAGAGAACCGTAACTGAAGTAAGACTTAACATCGAACTGTCCTGGACAGTCTTAAGTTCACAAGACCCTTCAACTGTAGTATCGCAACGGGCGGTTGATGCCATGGGCCAACCTACTACATGGTAATGGTCAATATATCAGCTTAAAGCATCGGGATTTTCTTAATATCAAAACATTCTCTTCTGACATTACAAAATTCCCATATTATTTGAAGAAAATTCGAAAGCAATATGCGTCCCACTTATATTCATGGTTAAGTAGTCACCGTGGCTCAAGCGTTAGCGTCCGCGACTTTGAGGCGTCAGATCGAGGGTTCGCGCCCCGTCACGGTCTGAGGTTAGCAAAGGCATGCACTCAGGGTTACGATTACATCTGCCAAAACAAATCGTTCGCAAGAAGGCAACCGTCCTAGCCCTTGGTAGAAAAGGGTGTCCGTGACGTAAAACCGGAACAAATCGGAACATAATCTATAATACAGTGTAAAAACAGTTACTTAGGAAACGCAAGCACCAAAGGGTCATGTGGTAAACGCTAATTTTAGACATTCTCTCTCTCTCTCTCTCTCTCTCTCTCTCTCTCTCTCTCTCTCTCTCTCTCTCTCTCTCTCTCTCTCTCTCTCTCTCTCTCTCTCTCTCTCTCTCTCTCTCATCTATAATAAAGTGTAAAAACAGCTATCTGGAAATCGCAAGCAGCTATTTTTAGACATTCTCTCTCTCTCTCTCTCTCTCTCTCTCTCTCTCTCTCTCTCTCTCTCTCTCTCTCTCTCTCTCTCTCTCTCTCTCTCTCTCTCTCTCTCATCACACCCATCCTCTGCAACCTCGGACTTTCTCTTCCTGACTTTCTAATGCACTCTAAATGACACAACTCGAAAAATACAGAATAGCAAGATGTTAATGAATGCATTCTTAAATAAATATATGCCTTAAAAGTATATATAATGAAGAAAGAAAAAAAAGATAAATGAAATCACGGTTTGCAGGATCTGTCAAAAAAACAATTGCAATTATAAAAAGAAGTCGCACTTGCAAAAGGTCAAAAGGCAACATGATTCGGAAGAGGTCAGAGTGGTTATGCGTTCTTAGTATAGGTATCTGACACTGACATCCTGTGAAAGCAATGTTCTTCATTATACTAATAATAATAATAATAATAATAATAATAATAATAATAATAATAATAATAATAATAATAATAATAATAATGATAATAATAATAATTATAATAATAATAATAATAATAATAATAATAATAATAATAATAATAATAATAACGATAATAATAATAATAATAATAATAATAATAATAATAATAATAATAATAATAATAATAATAATAATAACAATAATTATTATTATTATTATTATTATTATTATTATTATTATTATTAATAGTAGTAGTAGTAGTAGTAGTAGTTGTAGTAGTAGTAGTAGTAGCATAATTTATGTTCACAATTGAAAGCGCATTTTCATAGTAGGAAAACAAATTCTGTTCCGTGTAAAATCTAACATAATGTAAGAGTGTTTCACCCGTATAATTCCCGGAAAAGCACCTAAAGATATTTCTCGACAATTCTGCTCTTCCGCGTCTAGAAAACGTATAATTTCAAAAGATAAAAAAAAATCCCACCGACGTCGTCTCAAATATCTGTCATTCACATAGAAAAAAAAAAGCTTATTTTCAATAGGAAACTATTCAGAAAAATAACAAAACATCTGTCATGGTAATATCTATGTTATTTGTTTTCCTTCGCTTTACTTTAAGCAGTTTACTGGGGAGGTTACTGCTGTGGCTGGGTACCACAGTGGGTGGTTGGGGCCTGTGCCGGCAGGCGACCGCCCTATGGGTCTTCCATGACCCGTTCCACCCATCCGTGGGTGGAGAATCTTATAAAAAATCGTTTTACTATTTTTTTGCAATATGTATTATCTTGGCAGTTTTCTAGTTCCTGTTCTCTACAGGTTCACAAATGAAAATTTGTCACTAATTTTCGTGTTCATTTAACCCAAGAAGTTAATCTACACCTCTCGTTCCCTTGACCTCATCACACTTAGTATATGCAAATGTTGCAACGTAAGGTGCCATTTTGATATAGAAAAATAATTATAAAATATGATAATTGGATTCCCCTTAATAATGATAAGTATAGATTATTTTCAGAATAAAAGACACAACAGCTCTGTTTGCAAAAGTAGTATAAAAGGGTAGGGCGTGTAATGACCTAATTGTGCTTACGGGAAAGAGCCCTATGTTCGTAACTCACCGTCTCCTGGTCGGTCCCATTTTTGTATTCAGTGATACTTATCATACATGTCCTTAAAACTTTGGATTGAGTTAGTATTAACTACCTCCTCGCTTAGCGAATTCCAATTATCAACTCTCCTTACATTGAAAAAGTACTTCCTTACATCCTGCCAAGAAGTTTTTTTTTTACAAAGATTTAAACAATGACCTTTAGTTTTAGAGCCAGCCATATCAAAATATCGATCCCTATCCACTCTGTCATAACCATGAAAGAATATAAAAACCGTCACCATATTCCCCCTCATTCTTCTAGCTGCGAGTGATGGTAAGTCTAATTCCCTTAGCCTCTCCTCATAACTGAGAATGTGTATTTCTGGCACCAGTTTCGTGGAAAGTTTTTGAGCTTTTTCCAGCCAAACTACGTGCTTTTTCAAGTGTGGATTCCAAAAGGGGGCTCCATAATCAAGCTTAGGCTTCACATAGGTTACATGAATATTTCTGAACATTTCCTTGTCCATGTGTCTGAAGGCTATCCTTACATTTGCTAAGTAAGCATATGCTGCCCTTACTATACAATTTAAATGCATTTTTAAAGACATATCTGCCAGTATGTTTACTCCTAGATCTCTCTCATTCTTCATCTCTTGAAGTTCTGCTCCTGATATTGAGTATTCAAGCTTGAGCCTTCTTGCACTTGTACCCATTCTCATTTCCTTACATTTCGAAATACTGAATTTCATTAGCCACTTTTCTGACCACTCGTGCAGACTATTCAGGTCTTCCTGAAGTTCTTTACCATCGTTCTCGTCTCTTATTTTCATCAAAATCTTCGCATCATCTGCAAACATATTCGACAATGAATTTACAGACTCTGTTGGTAATTTACGTTTTTAAGGAACAATAATGACCCTAAAACTGAACCCTGTGGAACCCCACTACAAACCCTTTTCCATTCAGACACTGAGGGTCTTACTCTAACCCTCTGTTCCCTTCCTTCCAAGTAAGTTTTTATCCATTCCAAGACATTTTCACCTAGTCTCGCCATTACTTGCAGCTTCCTATTAAGTCTCCCGTGTGGGACCGTATGAAATGTCTTCTGGAAATCTAGGAATATGCAATCTGCCCGGCACTCTCTTTCCTATAAGATTCGGCTGACCTCATCATAGTATTCTAATAAGTCTGTTACTGTTGATCTGCTTTCTCTGAAGCCATGTCGTCTCACAGACAAAAAGCTTTGTGTGTGCGTTTGTAATTGCTACATTTTACATTTATTCTTACGACAAATTCCAATGACCGAGCAGAAAATTTTCTCTCGCTTTGTCCAGAGTTTACTCTGGACAGTACGATTTCACCAGAGGAATTCCACCACGTGTTTCAGGACAGAGAGGGGCCAACAGAAAGAGAAAGGGATACACAGGGACGCTGAAAGAAAAGAAAGGTGTCAAAGGCCTCTTTATAATAGAAATATAAGGAATATGAGGGTGGAGAAATAATAACCAAAAAATGGCAAGAGAGAGAGAGAGAGAGAGAGAGGAGAGAGAGAGAGAGAGAGAGAGAGAGAGAGAGAGAGAGAGAGAGAGAGAGAGAGAGAGAGAGAGAGAGAAAGAGAGAGAGAGTTTACGAAATGATAGAAAATTGTATCCATTTTTGCAAGGAGATAGAGGGACGGTACAAAAAAAAAACTTTCTCTTTGTGTTATGCTATAAGTATTATTATTATGGTAGTCGGCCAGGACTAAATCACTGCCAAGAGCGTACCTCCACCCAGAAGGTTTAAGAATGCGAAATTATCAAGGAATGATATAACAAGTATAAATTCTTCACATCTTGTAATTAATTTAGAGATAAAATTAACGGTACTCTTTTCTGAGGGATTCTCAGAGTTGATCCATATTTTTATAAATACAGACTTGAGTATAAATTTGCTTTTACTTATTATTATTATTATTATTATTATTATTATTATTATTATTATTATATTTATTATTATTATTATTGTAGTCATCGTGGCTCAAGCGGTAGCGTCCGCGACTCTTAGGCGTCAGGTCGAAGTTTCGCGC
>JAXCGZ010010250.1:22500-39584 GCA_037179515.1 Halocaridina rubra | reverse complement strand
GATTCTTACTATGACTTTTAGTTCTAGAGCCAACATTATTCCCTCTCTTTTCCAAGTGGTGGTAAGTCAAAGTCATTCATCCTTTCCTTACTAATATATCTCATTTTTTTCCTTACATCTTGCAGTTTTCTTACAAAGATTCTTACTATGACTTCTAGTTCTAGAGCCAACATTATCCCCTCTTTTTTCCAAGTGATAGTAACTCAGATTCGTTGACCCTTTCCTTACTAATATATCTCATTTTTTTCCTTACATCTTGCAGTTTTCTTACAAAGATTCTTACTATGACTTCTAGTTCTAGAGCCAACATTATCCCCTCTTTTATCCAAGTGATAGTAACTCAGATTCGTTGACCCTTTCCTTACTAATATATCTCATTTTTTTCCTTACATCTTGCAGTTTTCTTACAAAGATTCTTACTATGACTTCTAGTTCTAGAGCCAACATTATCCCCTCTTTTTTCCAAGTGATAGTAACTCAGATTCGTTGACCCTTTCCTTACTAATATATCTCATTTCTGTCACTAACTTTATAGCATGCCTCTGAATTTTCTAGTTTGTTTATTTTGTGCAAGTGCTGATTTCAGAAGGATGCTGCTTACTCAAGCTTAGGCCTCACATGATTCATGTAAATATTTCTGGACATTCCTCTGTCCATACATTTACTGTGAGCATATATGGCCATTACCATACCAATCATATGCTTTTCAGGACTTATGTCAATATTTATCCCTAGATTCTTCAACTAACAGATTTTTAAATATATTTCCTGCTATAGATTGCTTAGACATCGGTGTTTTTTTTACTTTGACCATATATATATATATATATATATATATATATATATATATATATATATATATATATATATATATATATATATATATAAAAGAGAAAAAGTAACGGCTGAAGAACAAGGTAGAAATAAGAGAATAATTTTAAAAAATAAAACAGGCTGAAAAAATAGTCATTGTAAAGTAGATCTAAAAATATGGCAGGTCAATGATGTGAATTAAATAAAGTTGCCACACTCATTTCTGACACAGACACCAAATTTTCTCAACACTTATTGTCAATTCCATTATGACATCATGATTATAGATCTTCGTCTACAGTCATAATCTGCTTATTCCCAATTTACAATCTACCCTATTTCCGAACTACAATCATTTAAGTTCATTGGAGGGAGGGAATTAAGCCATATTTCCCGTTCTAATATGTCTGTCCACCCCCACTCGAATGGTGCAACAAACGAGTCCCATAAGACACCCAACTTGCCACTGGATGAGAACTTGTCAGAAACCTGACCCCATACTAAGCCATGAGGATTTTAAGTTAACTTTAAGGATCATCACAACTAAATGTTCCAGAAGTCATAAATTTATCCACTTATTAACTCTTGGATAAAATTTTAAAGGCCTTGTACTTCTGCTATAAACAAAATACTGTACTGTAGTCAAGTCACGAGTGACACCATTGATCAAGTTTTAGTAACATATTGGATTGTCATGTAAAGATCAGTAACCCTTAGAACTTGAAATAAGCCCATCGATTGCTAGAGCAGGACTTTTTTATGTTCTGTGGGTTATTAATCATTGCAAGGTCCAAATTGTGGCTATTAAATTGCAATTCATAATCTCTTCAGCTTTATTAGTAAACAAGAAGTTAAGAATCACATGCAAATCCAAACTGTAGTTTTAAACATCTTTGCATTTAAAAGACCCAACTGAAAAATAACCTGAATATAAAAACCTCCCAAAGCAAGGACTGGTCGATTCTTGCGAATCCTTTTCGCAGAATTCCATAAATTTAAGATATTATATAGTAAGGCCTGTACAGAAATATTTCTGAGGCAAGGCAAGCAGAATATAGAATATATATATTAGCACCAGGGGTGCCAAAGTATTACGACAAAAATATCTAGTGTATGCATTCATAACTTCAGTGTTTCAAATAATCCATTATCTTTCAAAGGCATAAATAAAAAAAGAAGAGCTCTTTCATATAAAACTTTTTTATACAAAAACAGTACAAGGATGAAAGAAATCACAGTATATACGGAATGTCTTATCAGAAGACAGACTAATAAAATCTAAATTTTTTTTTTGTTCTCTGAAACCTTTGTGACATTAACATGTACCATTAAATTTCGAGCCTGTTATCTTTTTTTACGTTCATGTTTACATAGAATTATGTAATGAAAAAATTTCAAAATAAAATATCTGATTAGGAGATTCTTTAATAATTGATCTGGGGTTACTAAATACACTACTATCACAATTATAAGGCACATAATTGAATGATTGTTTCAATGCATTATATGTAAAAAAGAAAAATAATTTGCAAGGCACAAAAAACTTAAGTCGATTCCAAAATAAATTCTTCAAAAAGAAAACATACAAGGTTCCAAAAATCTAAAATACCTGCATGTTATAATTCTTATGAACTGAAATAAAATACAGCAATTGCTTTTAATTTGGAAAAAAAGAAAAAAAATTAAATTCTGTAGATAAATAGTCAAAAGTGCAGTTCTCACATGTGGGGCAAAGAAATGAGCGCGCGGCACAAGAGGGACATTCTCGTACACGGAGACTAGAAATGCTTCACAGCAGGATTCCTTGGTTATAGTTAATCCTTTAACGGGACAACAAACAGGAAGGAGCCCACACCACAATAATTTCTAATAAAGACTAACTAATATTCGAGTTAGAAGTCACTCGTGCTCATGCTCCTGTTAACTTTTCTACCTATTAATCTCGAGTTTCTGGTGGTAGGTCCTGATCTTTGGGAGAACGGATGCACGCCAACGGGCGTTGATGCAACTCCCGCGAGAACTCCGGACGCCACTGCAGCTATTGTAGAGGCTACATTAGGAGTGAGGCTCTGCAAGCACTTGGCTGCTTCTTTCAACTGCCGAGAAAGGATTTCGTTTTTCAACCTCTCTGCGTTCAGTTCCCTTCGCAGTTCCGTTCTGGACAGGCTAGTGGGTGGACACAAAGATGGATGATGAACCAACTGAACTGCAGTTGGTCGAGCTACCGGATCCAGATGCACCATCTGCTTCAATAATTTTTGAAATTCGACTGAATAACCAGGAAGAGGTTCTAACTCTGCATTACGAATCTTGTGCCATTCTTCACCGTTTAGAGGCAGCGGTTTTCCTCTTGCAGCTTCATACATTGTTAGGCCTAATGCGAATACATCAGCCTTTTGCAAATGGCTAAAATCATCTTGCAAAATTTCTCTGGGTAGGTATCGACAATCGCCCTCTTCTACTTGAGGATTCAATATGGAAGTAACATGACCTAAGTCACCTAGAAAAGAAAAAGTGCACTGCTTAGTAAACTAGTAAAATTAAACACTTGTCACAATAATACTCTAAGAAAGAATCAGCCAAATTTACTGAATGGACTTTGCAATGCATTATACTATTCACTATTTATAAAATAAGAATACACGTGATTGGTGTAAAAAAAAAAAAAATTATCAGAGCAATATACTATTATAGCTACACAAGGTATAAACTCATACTCAATCACTACCCTTCCATCCATGACAAATGAAAAGAAACTTACTTTCATGAAAGAAGTCATGATACAGAATGAGCTAAAGGGAAATCATTCTGCAGCAAATAAAATATTCAAAAAAGGTTGCTGTTGTCGTTCTCTAAGAGATCTGAACAAACAGCTCAGAGTACCTAAGGCATTCCCATAGGGCTCTGAGGGATTGTATGTGTTCTTGGCATATGTGATTGTAAGCGGTGCATTTCAATATTGTTTTTGATTGTGTGAGGTGAAGTGCAACACCCTAGACAGCATATGAGCAGCAAAAGAAGCTAACTTGCCAAAACAAACCCATGACCTTTATAAGGCACAAAAACCTGGGAGAGGCTCTGGTCACCGGGCAATTACCTCATGACAGGTTTGCTCCAGGCATCCTGGTGTTCCAAGAAATATTAGATACTAACATTAATATTAAAGGAACTGGATGTCTTGATTACCAAACTAATCAAGTAAAAAACTACGTTTTTAGGTGGTAGATTCCCATTATAATAAAAATAGGAAACAAAATTAGATATTTAATATCTAGTGAGACAAGTCAAGACACCATGACCTACATTGAAAAACAATCATCCATTAATATGAACATTGTGACGGTCAAGCCTAGTACATGAAAGCAATTAATTATTATTATCCCTGTGGGGCGGGCCTAATATCAAAGAATAGCCTTTTCGTATTCCCTGCGTGTCGTAAAAGGCGACTAAAAGTGGACGGGGCGGGGGGACTGGGAATCCCCCCCCCCTTGTATCAACCTCCTGAGAGGCGTCAACGAAGAGAGGGAGTAGAGGGGAGAATAACTTCTCCCCAAACTTTCCTTTCTTGACGTCGGCTACCCCCAATTTAAGGGGGAAACAGCCACGGTATATGTATGTATAAACCAAGAAACAAGCCGTTAGAAAAAAAGACTATAAACCTGATGGCTCCAGCAGAGGAAGCAACTTGGTGAGATAAAGGAAAACAGTGGGTATTAAAAAAATGAAATTATATAAAATGCTACAAATCTGTATTGCAATACAGTACTGGCATAATTCCACTGCAGTTATATAAAAACTCATCATCAAAGTTTGGTAAATGAAAATTTAATTGTGCCTGGCTAACCGAAAAGAATACACAAGGATATTCACAACAAAAACTCCCTGAGCAGAGAAATGCTTTTAGTCATACTAACAACAAACTTTGTTTTTATTTATTCAGATAACTGTACATGGGCACTCCTAGTGATATTGCAGTTGTTAAACATTACAATCTATTTGGTTATGTATAAATAAAATATTAATAGAATTTGCCATTAATTTTAAATATCATACCAAAGTAATTAAGAATAAAATATAGTGTAATAGTTAATTGATGGTAGAAGAGCACTCTGCAGTTATTAATTAAGCGTGATACATTATGGTTTACATGTACAGTTTCAATAGCAGAGGAGCACTCTGCGATTATTGATTAAGAGTAATATTTGTAACAATATTTTTCAATAGCTCTTGTTGAGTACTATCATTTAAGTTAAATTTCCACTTTTCCACAGTACCACTGCAGACAATTTGAAGTAGATATAGAATAACAATTTTCAGGTTAGAGTAATAAGCAGGTACATATACATGTCTGCACATGCACCTATACACATACATATGTATACATATACATACATACCTATGTATACATATACACATATGCATGCATATACTCATATATACATGATTAATTACATGAGCAATAAAAATGCCACTGGGGCTACATAGTCATACATATCTAGGGGAGAGAGAAAGAGTGAGTTTGAGGAATTCATTTCAGCAAAATGAAAAAGAAAATACGGGAATCAGAAACAAGGAAGCAGGAATTGAGCGAATCCTAATTATCTCTATTAAGATATGACTTCTTTCATGAAACTAACTTTCCTTGCATTTGTCATGGATGTAAGATTGGTGACTGGGCTGTTAATAGTGATTATACCATGTTTAGCCATAAGAGAAAGGTTTGGTAACAAATTCATACTGAAAGATCCCTGGGAGACACAAAATGATCTTGAGTGATAATTATGTGGTGTTTGGTTATTTACAGTGTTATGTGTCACTATTAATACCCATAGGGGAATACTGAATGATTCTTCCTTTACATTCAACTTACCTATTTTATATGTAACTTCTTCTATAGCTTGGAGGTTCACTGCCTGAAATAGAATTTTTTTTAAATAATAATAATAATAATAATAATAATAATAATAATAATAGTAGTAGTAGTAGTAGTAGTAGTAGTTCAAATGGGGACAAGTATGATGCTCTTTTTCTGTTACGTCTTAAAACAAGGTATCTGTTTTTAGGAAGAAACTGAGTCAACAAAATGTATTTCTTTTAAAAAGAACTTATACTGATAGTACTGCTACTACTACAGCTACAAGTGCTATTGCTGTGATTGCTGTTACTAATACTACTGGTAATACTAATATTAACTGAACATAAATTACTCATGCAATTCAATAATTCAAAATTCTTACAATAATAATAATAATAATAATAATAATAATAATAATAATAATAATAATAATAATAATAATAACAATAATAATAATAATAATAATTAGTGGTGGTAGTAGTAGTTGTATGTAAATGTTTACTTGCTACTATTGGGAGGATTCGAGCCTAGAGCCTAAAGCATAGCAGTATTGAGCTTTGTATGCTGTGGGACAAAAGTTCAAATGATCTTCAGTGGCTCAGCGTACCAACATGTTAACTCTTTGTGATTACCTAATTGTGATTACCTAATTGTGTTTACGGGAAAGAGCCCAAAGCTCGTATCTTCCCGTCTCCTGATCGCTTCCATTTTATACTTAGTCATACTTATCATACCTGTCCTTAAAACTATGGATTGAGATAGCATTAACTACCTCCTCGCTTAGCGAATTCCAATTATCAACTACTCTTACACTGAAAAAGTATTTCCGTACATCCTGCAAACAAGTTTTCTTACCAAGCTTCAAACTATGACCTCTAGTTCTAGAGCCAGCCATATCAAAATATCCATCCCTATCCACTCTATCATAACCGTGAAGGAATTTAAAGACTGTCACCATATCCCCCCTCACTCTTCTAGCTTCGAGTGATGGTAAGTCTAATTCCCTCAGCCTCTCATCATAACTGAGATTGCGTATTTCTGGCACCAGTTTCGTGGCATGTCTTTGAACTTTTTCAAGCTTAGCTATGTGCTTTTTCAAGTGCGGATTCCAAAAGGGGGCTGCATATTCGAGTTTTGGCCTCACATAGGTTATATAATTATTTCTGAACATTTCCTTGTCCATGTGCCTGAAGGCTACCCTTACATTTGATAAGAATGCATATGCTGCCCTTACTATGCCATTTATATGTATTTCTGGAGACAAATCTGCCAGTATGTTTATTCCTAGATCTCTCTCATTTTCTCTCTCTTGAAGTTGTACTCCAGCCACCGAGTAGTCAAGCTTGGGCCTTCTTGCACTTGTACCCATTCTCATTACCTTACATTTTGAAGTATTGAATTTCATTAGCCACTTTTCTGACCACTCATGCAGATTATTTAGATCCTCCTGAAGTTCTCTACCATTGTTCTCGTTTTTTACTTTCTTCACAATCTTTGCATCATCTGCAAACATATTCATGAATGAATTTACAGACTCTGGTAGGTCATTTACATATACAAGGAACAAAAGTGGCCCTAAAACTGAACCCTGTGGAACTCCACTACTAACTCTTCTCCATTCAGACACTGAGTGTCTTACTCTAACCCTCTGTTCCCTTCCTTCTAAGTAAGTTTTTATCCATTCCAAAACATTTCCACCTATTCTAGCCATTGATTGCAGCTTCCTAATAAGTCTCCCATGTGGAACAGTGTCAAACGCTTTCTGGAAGTCTAGGAATATGCAAACTGCCCAGCCCTCTCTTTCCTGTAAGATTTGGCTTACCTCATCATAAAATTCTAATAAGTTTGTTACTGTTGATCTACCTTCTCTGAAGCCATGTTGCCTCACTGACAAAAAGTTGAAGGATTCCAAGTGAAGAGAGATATGTTTCCTTAGTAGTTTCTCCATAACTTTGCAAACTATGCTGGTCAAGGAAACTGGTCTATAGTTAAGAGCCGTATCCCTCCTTCCCTTTTTGAAGATAGGTATCACATTTGCTTGTTTCCAGCATCTTGGAATCTCCACCGACTCCAGTGACTCCTTAAATATGATACTTAGTGCCACTGATATTGTGTTTGCGCATTTTTTAAGCACATGAGGGGATATGTCATCAGGACCTGTAGCTTTATGAACATCTAAATCCATCAGCGCTTTGCATACCTCTGTGGCTGTAAGGTTGATGTTCTTCAGTTTCCACGCTCCATTCCCGGCAGTAGGAGGTAAAATATTTGAATAATACTACTAATACTCCTATTGTAGTCGCCGTGGCTCAGTCGGTAGCGTCTCCGACTCTGAGGCATCAGGTCGAGGGTTCGCGCCCCGTCACGGTCTGAGGTTAGCAAAGGCATGCACTCAGCGTAAGGATTACATCTGCCAAAACAAGTCCTTCGCAAGAAGGCAACCGTCCTAGCCCTTGGTTGATAAGGGAGTCCGTGACGTAAAACCGGAACCGGAACAGAACTAATACTCCTATTACTGCTACTACTACAAAACAATAACAATAATAATAATAAAAACACTATTACTATTATTATTATTATTTTTATTATTATTATTATTATTATTATTATTATCTTTATTAACATTATTTTCATTATTAAATATTAATAATAATAATTTTATGAACATATAAAGACGCAGAGAGAGAGAGAGAGAGAGAGAGAGAGAGAGAGAGAGAGAGAGAGAGAGAGATACGAAACCCCCTTTCCTTCATATCACTCTCCTATATATTAGATGACATATTTGGAATTCATATTACTGTCAGTTGGATTTGAGGGGGGGGAGCCATCCCATATCCCCTCCTCCCATTAGGCAATTCTTGGTTCAAAGTGGCTCTTATTTCCTCCTCCACCCTCTTGGGGACCTGTGCCATTCCTCCTCCTACCGACGCATCAAGTTTTAATTCAAAACTATCAAAATGATATACTGTGTATACTACACCTCTTGGACATTCCTATTTTTATATGGTGTCGCTTTATCTCACTGGAATGTTTGGAGACGAGTGATTGGCTTTGTGTAAAAAAATCTTATGACTCGGTGACCTCCCTGACAACCAAACCTCGCCAACTATCCAGATTTGATATATGGCACTGACTTGAGAGCTGGTTTCTTCCCAAGGGGCTGACTCAATTATGATAATGACCAGTATTTACATCATAAATGCTGGCACACAGGGACATAACTACCCTCTCCTTCTAATCCCTTAAATTCCTCTGGTGAAAAAACAAGCTGTTAAGATCATTCATACGGAATTTAGCTTCATGCCATTTGATTGAGAGCAATAAGCGTAGTAGCATCCAGCCTAATACCCCAGCTCCAACCTGTCTTTGCCCTAATCCATGTGAATGGTGATGAATAGTGACATAGAAGGAATAATATATCTAACGCAAAGGTTGGAATGTAAATTTAATGTGCTAAAAGAGCATATGCGTCGCAAACTTCAGAAAGAGGATGCCAGGATAGCAATAATGCCAAAAGGCATTCCCTGACTATTTTATATATGGCGAAAGCATTCACTCCTGTTTTCAAGGTATCGTACTAGTCTACACCCTCTGGAAGGTCTTCTAAGGTAACTCTTATGCATTCGAATGCAAAATGATGACGAAGAAGGAGGAGAAAGAGAATGACAAGGAGGAAGACACCCAACTTGGTATGCTAGCGAATACTTGTGTGACCTTGTAAAAATAGTTGGGAGAGAGAGAGAGAGAGAGAGAGAGAGAGAGAGAGAGAGAGAGAGCATGCAAAAGGAATAAAGCTGCAGGAGAAGCAGTAAATAGCCTATATAGTATAATTAATGATGATGAGTAAAATACAATAAGTAAATATGGGTGAATGATAATAATAAAAAATATGAAAATGTCATGATATTGTGTCTAAAATATAGTTTGGTTTTTAACTATTCTGGGGAATAAATTAGACTATGTATACGTAAATGTGGTTTATAATAACAATAATAATAGTAGTAATAATAATAATATAAACTGAAATAACAGCAGAGTCAGGTATAAAAGCTTAAGTATATCCATATGCACGTGCGTCAGAACATACGTGCGTGTGTATATATATATATATATATATATATATATATATATATATATATATATATATATATATATATATATATATATATATATATATATATATATATATATATATATATATATATATATATATATATATATATATATATATTCAATAACAAAAATAATAAACTTAAAACTCATTTTTACTCACCCAACCAAGCCGATTTTGCATCTGTTGAATGAGGTCCTCTTTCAGCAGCAACAGTAATGGCGTCCCTAGCTTCACTCTACATTATACTTAAAACATAAAAATAAACAACGAATGTCACACTTCTTTCACTAAATAGCGTCACTTCATTAATCGCCATCAATCACTCATAAGGCTACTCACTGCAATATTGACGAATGACCGAGACAAATTTTATTTATCATTCATTACATTCTGACAAATTATATTCCCTCGGCAAAAGCCAAAATAGTTTTAACAACATCTGAGCAACAAAAAGAAAACATTACTATTCAATCAAACTAAAATTTAAGTGAATACATTTTATTATTAAGCGCCCACTGTTGTTAGCACGGAACTCTAAAGCAGATAAGAAGAGATAAACTTAGAAAAGATTCAATTATCTAGGACAAAATAAAAAAAAAAATGATCTAGGACATACAGGCCTATTATGCACGTCTCTTAATATATATATATATATATATATATATATATATATATATATATATATATATATATATATATATATATATATATATATATATATATATATATATATATATATATATATATATATATATATATATATATATATATATATATATATATATATATATATATATATATATATATATATATATATATATATATATATATATATATATATATATATATATATATATATATATATATATATATATATATATATATATATATATATATATATCTATATCTATATCTATATCTATATATATATATATATATATATATATATATATATATATATATATATATATATAATAATTATTTATTTTATAAGCTACAAATAAAAAAAACTATTGAAGACCGAAACCCCACATTAGAAAAACTGTTTACGGATTATAATTATATAAACTCAAGCTTTTGCTTTCCATCGAAAGCATCTTCTGTAGAGCTCTCAATAACGGAAGACTAAATAATCGATATCTTGGAAAGCGAAAAGTTTCCTTTTTACTATTGTGCAATTACTTCTATTAAGCCCTCCCCCCACCCCCTCAGCACTCCATCTTCCATTCTATATTGTACTTTAATCAGCCCCCCCCCCCAAAAAAATATCATCAACTACACATACTACAAAGGTTAATAGCACTAAAAAGATATTACGAAAGATCAACTTTAAATATGCCTTCGTTAATAAACTAAAATCTGTTATAGACTACGTCTGTGTGTATGCGTATTGAGAAAGTGGCGCCGAGGTGTCTCGGACAATGGAGAGCAAATCTCAGGTGACAAGAGCAAGGCCAGCTTCGTCTATATTCTATCTTTTAATGACCATAATATATTATCAAATAAAGTACCTTCAGTAACATTATCCCCTTATATATATATATATATATATATATATATATATATATATATATATATATATATATATATATATATATATATATATATATATATATATATACTACCTTGCAATGCTCTCTCTCTCTCTCTCTCTCCTAAGTACCACGTGGTCATCCCCGCAAACATCAGAAGACTATACAACACGGGTTCGTCCAATCTCAAATAAAAAAAATTCTTTTTACTCCTTGTGATGTCTCTTGAAAATATGCATACAATACATGCAGATGCATGTGCATATAAGCATTTAATTATCTCTTTTAAGGGCCAACTGCATAATGCATATGCGGGCCCAATGACTACATCTCTTTCTCTGATTATTATATGTTTAGTTAAATATATTTTTTTGTCGTAAGCTCAACACCTCACTGATGCAAAGGTAAAAAAATCTGTGGAAATTGAACAAAATACAAATGTATATCTGAGCTAATAAAGAAATGTACGAACTAAAAATATGAACTAAGTTGCAAAATACCATACAATGTAAGTTTAATTAAAAAAAATATTGAGTAAAAGATTACATTTTAATACCGACGCTAAAATAATGGATTTCATTTGATTCTAAACGTTGCTTCTTTAAGGTATTTCCTCATTATTCTAATGATAATAATCATTATTTATTTCGACTATCATATTTCTCTGCGATGTTTCCTGAATGCAATAAATGTTGCAAGTTTTCCAGTCTTGTTGGAGGTCAAATTCTCACCATCAACATGTAGGACGCTTGAGGGGGGGGGGGACAGTGTGTGCGCGTGTTCCGTAACATTGGCCAGCCAGAGATTCATGGGTCTGCACACACACACACACACACACAAGAAATACAACTATATTACAATTTCTTAAATGACGTGAAAAAGGCTATATGAGAGATATTGTGATTCATAAGTAGTCTATGAATTAAACTTATTTTGCTCTCTCGGCCTAACTTTATCTTCGGGTAACAATTGTTATGCAAACAATTTGGGGTAAATCTGTTGGTGACTGCATTTGTTATATATATATATATATATATATATATATATATATATATATATATATATATATATATATATATATATATATATATATATATATATATATATATATATATATATATATATATATATATATATATATATATATATATATATATATATATACAACACACGACAGAGGTGGAATACTGGACCTCACCTTTGTCTCCAATTCCCTAAAGCAGGACGCCACATGGAGAGTTCATCCCCTGGTCACAAGCGACCACTATGGGATCCATCTCACACTGCCAATTCCTGAAATCTTCCACATCCCTGCTCCTCCCCCTCGATGGAATTTCAAGAAGGCCGACTGGGGCCGATTCCAGGAGCACCTCAGCAATTGGTTTTCAGCCTACGTACCATCTGAAGACATCGACCAAGCAGAGGCCGAGCTAGTCAATGCCCTGCAAGCTGCAGCAAACTCCTCCATACCCCTCTGCAAACCACAACACACCACTCATCGGGACAGATGGTATTACTGTGACAGAGTTAAAGAACTCAACCACCGGCTCAACGTCATTCGGAAAATGCACAGGAAACGTCGCACTGAAGACTCCTACCACACTCTCCAGGCAGTCAAACAACATGTCCATGAAGAGACTCGCAACATCAAGAGGAATAAATGGCTAGAGTGGTGTTCCAACCTAGATGCTCACACCTCTGTGGGCCAGATGTGGAGGAGCATCAACTCCTTTGCTAAAGGAAAACCTCCTAAAATCACCCCCCACAGGGATCCTAGCAGGGCAGCAGAAGAACTCGCCATCAAATTCGCGGATAGAGCAAGCTCTAACCAGCTCCCCATCACCACCAGAGCAACACTCCAGGACCTCACCACTGCAAGATGGGAAGAAATAGAAGAGGCCATCAACACTGAAGATGAAACAGATGCTCCATTCTCCCTGACTGAGCTACTAAGAGTAAGCAAAAGCTCTAAGAACACAGCCCCAGGTGCCGACAGAATAACATACACAATGATCCAAAAAATGGGGCCCCAAGGGGAGCTTGCTCTACTCTCTCTGATCAATTTGACATACACACGAAGAATCAGACCAGCCTCATGGAACAGAGCAGACATTCAGCCCATCCCAAAACCACAGGACCCTGACAACCCTCGCCCCATCTCCCTCCTAAGCTGCCTGAGCAAGACGGCAGAAAAGATGGTACTTAACAGAGTCCGCTGGAAATGCCCACCCTTCCCAGAAAACATGTTTGCCTACCAGCCTGGCTTAGGCACCTCAGAATGCATAGCCTCCATGCTATCATTTCTCAACAACAGCCGTGGTTACATTGTTTTTCTAGACCTAGAGAAGGCCTTTGAACTAGCCAATGTGCCGGCAATACTCTCTGCTCTCGTATCCAAGCAGATCAAAGGTAACCTTCTCTCGTGGATCAAGCAGAGTCTACAAAATCGTAGTGCACGAGTCAAAGTAGATGGGCACTACTCCACCTACAAAAACCACGAAAATGGGACCCCCCAAGGTGGAATCCTTAGCCCCTTCCTATTTAATTGTCTCATGGAAAAACTCATGCACATCGCACTACCGCATGGAGCCAAACTCTTCAACTATGCGGACGACTTTGCCCTTGTCACAATAGGACACAGAAACTCTAACAAGACACAGCGCTGCCTCACCAAGATTCACCGAGCCTCCATCTCCCTTGGAGTAAGAATCAATGCCCGCAAAACCAAGGCCCTTCCCATCCACCAGTGGAGACCAGACACTAATCTGGTCATAGGTAATGAACCTGTGGACTGGGTTACCAAACACCAATACCTGGGTGTAATCATCGACCAAGGACTAACCTTTGGACCAGAAATTCAATACTTGCGCGACAGGTGTAGCCAGCGACAAGCGATCCTTCGTCGGATGTCGGGCCTCTACGATGGTGCATCATTTAATGTCCTCAGAACCTTCTATGTACAAGCCATACGCAGCCTCATTGACTATGCTTGTCCCACACTCTGGCTACTAAAAGACCGACAGTGGGACAAAATAGAAGTAATTCAAAACAACGCCACACGTACCATGCTAGGAGCCCCCATGTGGACCAAGAGAGAAAACCTCCAGATGGAATCGGGACTCATTCCACTTAAACTCAGAGCTCAGCAAAGACTGACCCTCCTTGTGGCCAAAACCACCACTGCCCAACATAAATGCCTAGCTGGCACAAATCTCCATCTAGCCCTCAATCGCCAGCCCAACCACCATCCTAGAACCTGGGCAGCCAAGGTCTGCGCTAGCCTGCAAGCACTGCCAGTCAGAGAGAGCATCCTAGCCAAGATACAAGACACACCGCTTCCTGAATACAGATGCCCACCCCCATGGAATGACCAACCACTCGATATAAAGATCGAGCTCCCTGACAACCCCAAAAGCTTGGTAAACCCGCTTGTCCTTAAAAACATATATAAGGACAAAATACAGAGCTGGAGCAGGCCAAACTCTCAAGTCTACTACACTGACGGTTCAGTAAACCAAGATACTGGAGCCTCAGCCGCCGCCTTCATCACTGGAAACCACGTCCTATCCTGGAGACTGTCAAACTCCTGCTCATCGCTCCAGACTGAGCTTGTGGCCATAGCCAACGCCCTTGTCTGCTTCATCCAGCAAGAAGCTGACCATGCCCTTATTCTCTCTGATTCTAAAGGCGCCTTACAGGCCATCAAGAAGCCACTCCTCAGAGACAATATTCGCATCATCACGACCATCCTCAGCCACTACCACAGGATAACCAGCCTTGGAAAAGCCATCACTCTTGCCTGGATTCCCAGCCACGTCGGCATCAAGGGAAATGAGGAAGCCGATCAAGCCGCCAAACAAGCCACTCTCAGAGCAGAAATCCAGATATCTCTGTCTCCTGGGATGCAACAGATTAAAAATAAAGCCACCAAGTCACTCCTTAACACCTTAATAACTAAACACAACCTGTGCACAGACATTGGCTCCCCCTCCACCTGGTGGTACAAAGCCACCACTGATCTTCGGTGTATCACCCTGCCGAAGAGCCTTCGACGAAGCACTGAGGTCAATGTGTACCGTCTGAGACTCGGGTACAAGTGCACCTGGCAAATAGTAGAGAATATCATCAAGGAATGCACCTTTTGCCAGGTAGCCTCACCACATCCACTGCTACACTACATCCTGGAATGTGATTCTTTTTCAGAGATTCGACGGAAAACTGGTGCCCCCGCAACATCTAGATTTGCTAAAATCTAGATATATTGTATCATATTCTTTGCCACAATCTACTGCCTCGTAAACTTCTGAATAAAAAGACAGTAAGTTTGTAAGGCACGAAAAACCCTTAAGAAACCCGTGTTGTGAAAGTTTTATCAGTCTGTGTAATTCTAGATGTGCCCTTATTTTATTTGCAATTATGGATTCTAGAATCTTACCCACTGTTGACGTTAAACTTACCGGCCTATAATTATTCTTTTTAACACGTTCTCCTTTTTTAAATATTGGTACCACATCTGCCAATTTCCACTCCATGGGTACCGATCCTAATTTTATTGAATTATTAAATAATGCAGTTAGAGGACAACTAAGCTCTTCCTTGCATTCCTTTAATATTCTAGCATATATTCCATCAGGTCCCGGAGATTTATGAGCCTTTAATTTATCTATTTCTTTTATTACCTCCTCTCTCGTAATATTTATTGAACTAAGTATATTATCGGGACTGTCTCTGTAAATGGATTCTACTTCCGGAATATTTTCCAAGTTTTCATTTGTAAATACAGATAAGAAATAATCATTTAAACATGTACACATCACTTTATCGTCATCTGTGATATGGCCATTGGCTACTTCAATTGGTCCGACTTTTTCCTTAAATTTTGTTTGATAATGTTGATAAAACCCATTAGGATTTTCTTTAGCTTCTCCTGCTATTCGAACTTCGTATTTTCTTTTCGACTCTCTAACTATCTTTTTAACTTCCCTGTTTAACTGTATATATTGCTGCCTCACCTGCTCTTCACCTCTTTTTAGTTTCCTGTATATTCCTCTTTTAATACCTATAAGATTCTTTATTCTATTGTTCATCCATTTAGGGTCATTTTTTCTTGATCTGCTATGTTTCATGGGAATATAGTCTCTCTGACTATTCTTAAGAGTCATGACAAAATTGTTATATTCCTCATCCAAATTTATATTAACTGACGGGCTGCTGTTCTTTCCTGTGAGAGAATTTAATGTATTGATCTTATCTTGTGATAATCCTTGGCATGTGGTACCCAAATTTCGGGGTAATCCGCTACCTGCGACCTGACCTGCTGGATTAACTACCCACATCTGTACCCCAGAAATCCCTTCCCATACCTCATTAGATAATTTAGTTTTTAAGCCCTCAAAATCTCCTGCTCTAAAGTTTGGAACAATATTCTTATTTTCCTTTATAGTTTCCTTGAAAATTATGTTAAATCTAATGGAATCATGGTCACTGTTGCCCAATTTTTCACCAACTTCTAAATTTGTAACCATATTCTCTCTATTACTAAGAACTAAATCTAGTGTATTCACCCCCCGTGTTGCTTCATGTACATGCTGAGAAAGGAAATAGTAGTAGAAGACAATTTCCTTTCTCAGCATGTACATGAAGCAACACGGGGGGTGAATACACTAGATTTAGTTCTTAGTAATAGAGAGAATATGGTTACAAATTTAGAAGTTGGTGAAAAATTGGGCAACAGTGACCATGATTCCATTAGATTTAACATAATTTTCAA
>JAXCGZ010010250.1:12500-15000 GCA_037179515.1 Halocaridina rubra | reverse complement strand
TAATTATGCACAAATTTACTTCAGTTTCACAAAATAAACATTCAATATTAACCTTTTTAAAGCACAATTTACCTTGCAATGCAATCACTAACTTGAAGTTCGCTTTTAGTAAGGTTAAACAATATGATAAGAAATATCAAACTAGCAACTCTGCTACTGTAAAGTGTTACTCACATAACTTTGATGCCAAATCAGATTTGCGTGATTCTTTTAGACTGCCAGCAAAAAATAAAATAAATCCTAAACCTAATTGTGAAACCACGAGATCAAGTCTTATAAATAATAATAGACTCCCCTTGGTTAACACAGAAAAAAAAGGCAAAGAAGATGGATACTGCTGGCATAGCCCCACTATCCTTCTATGGTGAAGCCATTCTCTTTCTCCTGTTGTCAGTAATGCAAATTTTCATTACTATCTTTCCCCAATCAATATCCACCCAAAACTAAACCAAGTATCTAAGGAAAAAATAAAGCTCTCTCTCTCTATATATATATACACACGACTGAAGTGTCTACGACTGCAAATGCATGTGGGTCTGTTAATAGCCACTCCATTCTGGACAGCAGGTCTGTATAATGATAAGACAAAACATGCATCTATACAAAGAATAACACTGATATTGAAGTAAAAAAAGCTCAAAAAAGTTTTGTTTGTCAAGCATGTGCTACTCATGATTAAATACAACGCTTAAGGTCCATTGGGTCTTATAAATATACAAATTATTCTTATGGTTTCACTGGGTATGTTTGTCTGCAATCAACACTTGTACTTCAACCAATACGAAACATGGGGGGGGGGAGAGAGAGAGAGAGAGAGAGAGAGAGAGAGAGAGAGAGAGAGAGAGAGAGAGAGAGAGAGAGAGAGAGAGAGAGAGAATATATATATATATATATATATATATATATATATATATATATATATATATATATATATATATATATATATATATATATATATATATATATATATATATATATATATATATATATATATATATATATATATATATATATATATATATATATATATATATATATATATATATATATATATATATATATATACTGTACTTAGTTATGCTACTAACAGAAAGTATGCATTTAAAGACTGAAGATTCCAGCCTAGAATGCATCCAGCTACAATCGTGTATTTCTAGGCCAGTGAAGGGAGTTTAGATATACATTACAGTATACATTGTGCCTTTTAAAGGTTGCATATTGTAGTTGATAGAAGAAAAAAAATTTAAAATTATAAGGAAACATATTCCTGTACAATACAGTGCAGGATATTTTAACTTGCATCCTAATTCATATATACAGACACTCCCCAACTTACGAATGAGTTAGGTTCCAGTAATCCGTTTGCGAGTAGAATTGTTCATAAGTTGTGCTTAGGTAGGAAAAGTACTGTACAGTATATACATATGCAATACTGTACAGTAATACGGCTAAAGACACTTAACTACTACTTAAAACAACGTATACAGTATTCATGAATTATAATACAGTAATACTACTTAAAACATAATGTATACAGTATTCATGAATTATAATACAGTAACAATAATGTAATAATACAGTACAGTAATCCATACATTAATGCATGGGTAGATAATGAGGAGGTTTTTGTTCATATCTGTGAATGTTCCTAACTCAGTTCTTCGTAAGTAGAGGAGCTTCAGTATATGCTTTCATCCAAGGACTTCTACATAAAAAACCTCCACAATTTTGACCGAATTTAAAAAAAATCTGAAAATCTTCAAAACTAAAGTGGAACGAGAGCAAAACGTAGATTTGGTTTCATTCACACAACGAGACGGCAGTATGGTGGTCAACTATTGCGACAAAGCGAGCGAGGAAAGCACGTATTAGCCAGTCTTTGTCTCCGTGTGCGGGAAGTTCACTGCGAGGAAAATTCACCTCGAGGAATGTTCACCGCAAATAAAAATAAAATGATAGTAATAATAATAATCATGACTAGAAATTGTTGAAATATATTTTATGACAAACCCATGTATGAATACTGTATATGGAACAACAATAAAAATAAAGGGAAACGAAAAATATGAGAAAGAAAGAAACTTCATAAGAATTTATTTGTAATACAGTTCATAGTAAAATAAAGGAAAAATATAATTCTGATGATATATTTATTAAAAATAATTAAAAATTTAATTACTAACTTTATGTGCTAATCCTCTCATATAGTCAATGACTATTTAGCTATTTCATAATCAGTAACATGTATCTGTGCACGACATTTTCTTTTCCGATACATCTCACATTTCCAAGAAGTTTTGTCACTCATTTGTTTCTCTCCATAAATTAAGTAGCCATTAAACCACAGCTTTCCTTTTCCTTTTTTCACATTCAATGTAAGTAAACTCCATTGTTAGGGATTTGATAGAGCAGAAGTAACAAACGTGTTTCTGCTTTGAGGGAAAAATGAGTAAATGTAAAAGTTGTGAATTGGGTAGGTTTTTATGACTGTTAAACTACT